>NQII01005418.1:135697-154747 GCA_002778355.1 Clitarchus hookeri
AGCAGGGTAGGACAATGACGTGATTAGTTGTTCAGCTGAGTGGTGCAGCTCATGCACAAATTGTGACACTGATAAGTCGTATATAAGTGGAGGTTAGAGAGCTGCTGAGATGTAGTGGCACTGTGTTTCCCAACCATTTGTGTCCACAGACGGAGTGAGCATACTGCGTCAAAGAACAATACAACCATATGAACAGGTTTCCCCCCTTGACTGCAGGAGAATCATGGTATATTGGGATTGTGGATTATCCTACTGCAAAACTGGTTCTCACATTGTAAGAATAGCAAACACAGTGAAGCAGGTATGGGATCAGTACATTGAGGTGGAACGGGCTGGAAAGTGGATGTGCAGGAAGCCAATGGCCCCTTCCACTAATGAGCAGGACAGATATCAGATGAGTATGGTGATTACGGACCATACAGCCACATCAAACAACCTCACTCAGAAGTTCAGGCACGTGGCACATCAACCTATGTCTGCAAGCACAGCTAGTCACTGTCTGCAGCATCATGAAATCTTGTCCAGGTGTCTATTACTGTGGCTGCCACTGACTGCTCACCGCAGGCACCTGCGGCTGCAATGGCACGTGGAACAGCGGGCCTAGAGATAAATGGCATGCTATCGTCTTCTCCGAGGAATCCCACTTCTGCTTGTAGAACCACAATGATCGCATCTGTGTATGACGGCACCATATAACATGCCTGGCCAAGCCCTGCATTATGCTGCACTGTCATACCAGCCCAGCATCTGGATTTATGGTATGGTGTGCCATCAGATTCCAGTCCCGCTCACGCCTAATCTGCATTGCTGGTATGCTGACCGGCAACCATTACATTATGGAGGGGTTGCAAGCCTGTTGTTGTTCCCTATATTTAGGGCCAGCCTGGAGCTTCTATCAACTTGGCAATACCCGACTGCATGAGGCACATATAATCCAATGCTTCCTGAATGACCACAATGTCACACTGCTTCCTTGACCTGCACATTCATAGTATCCCTTGTCCATTCAAAACATGTAGTTCATAGTTGGATGACTGGCCTACCAGAGCATCTGCAACCACAATGGATGAACTTTGGCATGCATCAAAGCAGCATGGGCAGAGATACCCCAGACAGACATCAAAAATCTCTTCCTCTCAATACTGCATTATGTAGCAGCTGTTATTGCCACCCAGGGTTGGGCCACAAAGTACTGATTTCTGCATGATCTGTATAGGATATCAAGTTGCAAGAGTATGTCACCTGTGTATGATGGATGTTCTGTCCAATAAAGCAGGTTGCGACAGCTCACATCCTTCATAGTGTGGCAATTTTAATGGCCAGCATTGTAAATGTATTCAACAAGATGTAATTAACTGACAAACTCAAATCCACCTGCTTCACAGTTTTCAAATCCTCTCTTCTAGAGAGATCAGTCTTCACTAACTTATAGGGAGTCTTCACTGCATTCAATATATCTTTCTTGACAAATTGACTAAGCATATACCTTAAAAGGCATTCCAAATCATTATGAAGAAATGGCATCATTGTTCTCGAAGTTTTGTAGTTCGTAAGAAATTGTTCACAGAGAATTGCCATTGTATTGAAAAATTTAAGCTTGGGGAAATAACAAGGCATCACACAATGTATTTGCCACTGTTTCTCCTGCAGCAGTGATAGTATGAGAATTATTGACTTCTTTACAGTACTTTATGTTTAGGGCAATCTGAATTTCCCACTAAGAAACTTCTGAATAAAATATTTGAGAGGTATAAGAAAATGCACAATTTTTTTTAGAAGAACAAAAAAATTAAATCTAAAATAAAATTCAACTTACACACTTAGTGTGTTAATCAATTTTACATTGGTTTTTGCCTATGACAACTTGAATAGTATTATTTTAGGTTCAAATAAATTTTAAATTAGTAATAAATCCACATTTAAAGGTCTTAAATTCTTTGTGAAAATGAATACAAAATTTGCATACAGTATCATAACTACATTACAAAAACATAACTACATAAATAACAGCCACTTTATCTACAAAAAGAGATGAAACGAAANAGTATCATAACTACATTACAAAAACATAACTACATAAATAACAGCCACTTTATCTACAAAAAGAGATGAAACGAATAGTAATTTTGCCGGATACCGGATATTCGGCTGGGTCACAAGCCGGATGGCCGGATATCCGGCGGCCGAATATTCGGCAGGTCTGAGTGTGATTTCTTCTTAGAAGAAATATTCATGTCGCAACATGTTTGTTTTCCGACGCCGGAGCATAGATACTCGCGGGAGTGCAGTAAGCAGGCGGGAGGGGTAATGAATGAGTTCGCTCACTCATTTGTTTTGTTTTGTTTGAGCCGCCATTTGTTGACGTTCGGGTTTAGGTGAAATTAGTGAAAGCAAGTTACGAAAATGTCAGCGCGAAGTAAAAGATCCCCAATTTGGCAATGTTTTGATATCAGCAATGACAACAATAAGTTTGCTGTGTGTTCGTTGTGCCAAATGCAAATCTCTCGTGGTGGAAAAGGAAAAAAAGCAGGTATGTATTCAATTATTTTATTATCGGATTTAGCTTTTTGTATCGAAAATATTCCGCAATTTAACGTGAATAAAATTTATTTCAAGTTGATCTACTAAATTTAATAATAAATAATGATCGTATTCGTAACTAGTTATGTAACCACGGAATTCGAGGGGTTTGTTTTAAAAGATATTATTTTAAGAAACTGCTGTCATACTTTCGTAGCCTTTCGTGAACTTCAAGTAAATTATAAATGGTTAATGGATAGTTAATTTATTGTTGTATAAACTAGTTTACTGATCCGAATTATTTCAAATCTTACTTCGCTTTTATTTATCGATTTTGTTTTAATCAATACGCTTATTTTTCTTTCAGGTACGTCAGCTATGAGTAACCATTTGAAATACAAACATCCGGATAAGTTCAACGAGATTCGTAAGGATAAGTCCGTGGTACTTGCTCCGCTGCCAGCAGCCAATGCTCACCCCGGTCCAAGTACATCGTCGACATCGACACAAAAACAATTAAGTTTGTCTGAATCATTTGAACGAAAATTATTATGGGATGTGAATGATGCAAAGGCCAAAAAGTATCATTATCTAATCACAGAAATGATTGCACTAGACAATGAGCCATTATCTATCGTGGAAAGAGTTGGATTCAAGAGATTCATGGAACAAGCGGTACCCCGCTATGAAATGCCGAGTCGCACCTATATTACTCAAACAATTGTTCCTGATATTTACGACCGAATTAAAACAAAAATTGCAGCAAATATAGCAAATGCTCTCGCGATTTCAGTGACTTCTGACGTTTGGACCTGTTTGCACAACAATGCGAGCTTTTTGAGCTTCACAGCTCATTGGTTGTCTTCTGATCTTCATCAGGAACATGCTGTTCTTGCTATGAAGCCATTCCCAGGATCCCATACTGGAGAAAATATAGCAAAAGAGCTTAATACGATCGCAGCTCGCTGGAACATTAACCAAAGTAAAATACATTTACTTATTCATGACAGTGGTGCTAACATGGTCAAGGGTGTTCGAGTGGCCGAGTATGATTCTGCTAGATGCTTCCTTCATTTACTTGAGAGGGTTGTCACAGTCTCGTTAAAGGTTCAACATGAAGTAGTGGAGATGATCGCTGCCGGTAGACGTCTTGTGACGCACTTCAACCATTCAGGTTTAGCTCATGAGAAACTGATCGAAATACAAAAAGAACTTTGTTTGCCACAGCACCAACTTGTTCAAGATGTAAGTACGCGGTGGAATTCTACCTATTATATGGAAGAACGGTTATTGGAGCAAAAACGGGGTATTTCTGTTTACGTAGCTGACCACGGCATACTTAATAACTTGACAGCTCAGCAATGGGAATTGATGGAACAGTGCGTCAAGCTTTTAAAACCTTTTGAGGAAATTACAAAAATCACCAGTTCCGGTCTCTCTTGCATATCAGAAGTTATTCCCCATGTTGCTGCTTTAAAGAAGTATTTGGACAAAGAAGAAACTGCAAAAATTACCCCTGATATACTGCATATGAGAGCCTCGTTAAGAGCTGAAATAGAAAGCCGTTTTAGCACCATAGGACTAGATCAACATTTTTTGATTGCAACGTTCCTCGATCCGAGGTTTAAGACCAACTTTTTCGGGGCACTTGAAGCTGAAAGTGCTAGGCAAAAAATTTTGTTGGAGTATTTAAAAATGACCTGTGATGATTCGTCTAACAGTGGATGTGATTCGCCATCTTCATCGCCGGCTAAGAGACGTAGAGTTGATGAGGCGGGATCGACTACAACACGCGAGGCTCACGACACATTTTGGAATTGTTTTGATGAAGTGGCGAATGAAAATAATAGATCGTGTCAGGATCAAGAGAAAAGCGCGATTGCAAATGAAATTGATTATTATTTAAAAACAGCTCGTATTGATCGTAGCTCCGACCCTTACTTTTGGTGGAGTGTCAATACAAACCAATATCCAAATTTGTCAAAATTTGCTAAAATTTATCTTTCAGCTCCATGCAGCAGCGTCTATAGTGAAAGGTTGTTTTCTGAAGCCGGCCTTGTCTATGAAAACAAGCGCAATCGCTTATTGCCATTACACGCAGAACAAATTGTGTTCATCCATCACAATTTGCCTTTAGTTAATTTTGAATATTAATAAATTGTGTTTAATATTCATAATAAAGAAACGACCTTAACTTATTGATTTTCATTTGTTTGGCATGAATTTTAGAATGGATTAAATATTATACCTATCTAATGTGGACAGTAGTTGCATTTATTGCATAAATTTAATCCAACTTTGATATTTTTGTACTATCCGGTATCCGGCCTAACCGAATATTGACTCACTATCCGGTATCCGGCCGAAATAGAACAAAGGGCCGGATAGGGGATAGTAACCGGATATCCGTTTCATCTCTATACAAAATACAAAACTTGGCAAAAAAAGGGTGTCAAACTTAAATTCTCATGTCAGATTTAGGGCATGGTTTTTTCTCTCTATTAACAATCTGAACATGGAAAAAGGAAGAGTTGTTCTGATATGGGCTAGGTCCATATGCAATATGGTTGATAAATGCTAAAGATCCCAGTACCCCTTGCACCTCGGTGCTGAGGGGATGACCTGCCTCGAAAGGGGGTGAGCATTATGTGAATCTGACCCAGTGAAATTACCAGACCGGGGTAGTGTTTACACTTTTGAGTTATGAGATAGCTGGCCGTCCAGCTATGTTTACGGCGATTACAATGTCATTGGCATGGGTTTAATTCTGTAGACACCTCTTCCACGATTTGCCTATATAAGCAAGGCAGAATGCCAGATTCGGGAACAGTTCGTTTGGTTCAAACAAAGATCATAAGTTCTCCTTAGTTCTCCCGGAGAGCAGGTTCAGTTGGCTGTCACATAAGGAGTGCAGCAGATGACCCTGGGAGACAGCCAGTCGCGGAAGTACAATATATCATGTGCTGAAGGTTAGGGCAGAAGATATTCCCCAGGTTACGGTGTGAGGGCCAGTGTACCATGAACACGGTGGCTTGGGCCTTCACTGTAATAAAGTGAGCTAGTTTCACCACATTAATGGTAATATTTATTGTAGTCTTGCACTCCCCTTTCCTCGTCACATGCTAGGATGCTTCTGACCATTCCTCTGAGTCTGTCAGGAGCCAAGGCAGGCACATCTCCAGTCCAACACTAGAGAAAAAGCCCCGACTAGAGCTGTACCTACATAGAAGAGTATGTGCAGGTAGGCAGTTGCTGATACACCTGAGAGTGCAAGCCAGGTTCCACTCTTTATTGCCACTAGAGGACGGTTGCGAACAAGCAGGACTAGGGTCTGATTATCCCGGGGATGTGTCAAACCACCAGCCCTTCTTAAATCTTGAGACCAGCACAGATCAACTTGCGTAGAGAGATTCTCTGATATTGGTAGACTGCCTTGGGGAGTCACTCTCTAATAGAAGGGATCACAAACTGTCAACCTCTCAGCAACCTAAAAGACCTAAGGGAAGGGCCAGGAATGAAACCATTAACTACACAGTTTACCTCCATTTTATATCCATGTGCAACTACAGAAACATTTTGAGAATACAATACCACTAGTAATTTTTGTATACTCTTCATGCCTTGAAGCTGAATATTTGAAAAAACTGAAAAGACTTTAAAAAATGATTTAGATGCCACTCTACAGCTGTGCAACTTGTTTAAAATGCACTGTGAATGACATGCAAACCACACAAAGCACATTCAAACATTTCAAGGTTTGTGTCATCAATCCAAATTTGGGGTGGAAAGAATAACCATGGGATATGGTCAGCATTTCATATACTTGTGCATCGGCTCTCAAGACCTTGTTGTTAAGAGCCGTCCAAATTTCTCAACAACAACAACATAGTTGTGCAAACTGCTGAGAAGGTGATAAGAACCATGCTGCAGTTTCCCTTCACCACAGCCAAGGAAATACATAATGAATTCACCACAGTAAGTTGTCGCCTTGTTATCAGAGTTCAGGGGGAAAGAAATCTTAAGACCTCACCCTATTCATTAATCAGTGTGAAGAAATAACGTGAGGGGCAGAAGTTCCCAAAACCCACTCTGTAGATATTGTTCACTGGCAATTGTGAGATGATAAATGGTGATGGAGACAGTATGGGGAGTTTAAAGGAACATTGTCAGAACTATGTGACCTCATGGCATTCCAGTTTGGGGGGATCATAAGCACTGCTATGACGACGAAAGAACTGTATGGGTGGCAGCAGAACAAAGGGGAAAACAGCAAATATTTTATCTGGTAGAACGTACAATTGCATTAGAGAGTACACCCTGTTATCATGAAATCAATGCAGGAGAACATTAGGGCCTTTCTACAAGAACCTGAGTCCAGACACAAAGAGGAATTAGTCTGGAAGGATTGATGCACAGAAATGGACCAGAGGCCACAACATCCTGGGACTGTGAGCAGGGGTCAACCAAAACTCTTGGTTAAATCTCAAGCCAAGGACTCCACCAGCTAGGGGATAGAGAGGAAAGAAATGCTGGATTTGTGGGTAGTTAGGCCTCTGGAAGAGAGAATGCCCCACCTCCCATATGGCAGGGATAATAGCCAAGAAAAATAATACCCCACCCAACCTATCCCACGGCTCACTGGAAACAAGAAACCGGGTCCAGTCAAGGGACCTTAGGAGCACAGAAATTAACTAAGGGAAGGGACATCAAAGTGAAGAAAATATTGAATACCTTACATGCCCTGGACTCGAAGATGTAGTATGATGCTCCGCAAGTTACTATAAAGGAAGGTGAACATGAGCAACAAGCCTTGCTAGACTCAGGTGCATCGGCAAATTCTGTAAATATGAAAGTACTTACACACAGGGAACAAGGCAAGTTACACCCGGCAAAATAAACTGTAGAACTTGCTCAAAGTGGGACTTATCTACACCTGTTAGGAGAAGTTACATTTTGTGTGATTCTAGGCAATAAGGAGAGAACATCTACCAGCTTTTTAGTCATGGACAATTTACAAGATGATGTCATATTGGGTCAACCTTAGCTTTACAAGCATGAGAGCATCCTCAAATTCAAGGGCAAATGAAGCCACTTAGGGAAGCAGCAAAGAGTAATATTAACATGGGTACTGGGTGGGGAAGCAGCTGATATGAAATAGTTAAATTAGGGTGCAGTACAGCATAACTTAAGTGCGAAAACAGCACAGGAACTGCAGGCACTCCTGGAACAATATTCCAAAGTCTTTATACAATGGAAACCATTATGCCAAACCCAGACGTATCACCATGAAAGAATGTCAAAAATGGAAAAAAAAAAATGCTGTGGGTTCATCAAAACTGCCCATCACCAGAAAAATTTAAGGTAACAACAGAACAAGTAGAGGCCATGAAACATCAGCACGTTGGTCAAGACTGCCAATCCCCATACAATAGTAGGGTAGTAATAGTCCCAAAAAAGGGAGGCAAACTGCATTTTTGCATGAATTATCAAGCGTCGAATGAGATGATACTGACCAATACTCTACTGGACTTATGAAGGGCATGTATATTTTCAAAGCTGGACCTACAGAGAGGATACTGGCCAATACTGATGGCCCCTAAATCAAAGAAGTATACTGCATTTACCCCCACAGTTCCAGGTGATGCTGCTCTGATAAACAAATGCCCCAGACACTTAAAAAAAATAATGGTTCTGTCTGAATACAGACAACCATACTCGAGTCTGGAGACGTCATGTCCAGTGCCATGATCCACGCTTCATTGCAGAGTAGCACACCAAACCAACGAGAGGTATCAAGGTTTGGGGTGCAATTTTCTATGATTCCCGAACCCCACTGCTGGTGCTTGAAGGAACCCTGAAGGCACAGCTATACTCCCAGGAAATTCTGCAATCATGTGCGCTCCCCTTCCTGGTGCAGCTTGAAACTCCATTTTCCAGCAGGATAATGCCTGGCCCCACACAGCACGGCCGTCTCTAGCCTGCCTTCATGATGTCAACATGCTTTCTTGGCCAGTAAGGTTCCCAGACCTCTTGCCCCCCAAAAACGTTTGGGACCAGATCAGACTGCAACTTCGGGCAAAGGGAACTAGTTGATTTGGAGGGTCAGTTGTGCCAGCTATGGTTGGATCTTACACAGGAGAACATCTGATGCCTGTATGCCTCCATGCCCGACCGTATTGCTCCATACTAAGTGCTTCCTGTCAGTGTTGGTCCCCTGTGCAATACATGCTCAGTGTGGTACAATATTTTGACGTTTTCTGTATACATACTACTACGTCCTGTGCCTGTACCCACTTACGTGCTTCTATGATGGCACCTTCAGGCTAATAAATTTTTTTGCAAATGAATGTATTCTACAACTAAAAATATAAAATAAAAACACAGAAAAAACATACCAGTATCTAGAGAAAATGTCAAATGTGCTGCATTACTAAACAAAGATCTTAATGTTACATGCAGAGTACAATCAATACAAATAAAATAATTTATTATGGCCAGAGTAAATTACAAATAAATGTAAGAAGATATATCACACAATTTTGCTGAATATTTGTTA
The DNA here is from genome assembly GCA_002778355.1 of Clitarchus hookeri. Lineage (NCBI taxonomy): Eukaryota > Metazoa > Arthropoda > Insecta > Phasmatodea > Phasmatidae > Clitarchus > Clitarchus hookeri. Next base: position 144,774 of record NQII01005418.1, read on the forward strand.
AAGGGTTAAAAAAATAATTATAAAGAGAAGCAAAACTGATTGCAACTTATTCTTTTAAAAAATGTAAGCTAAAAGACAGCTGTAAATTCAAGGAGAACATGATGCTGGTACATACAGATGTTTTCACAGAAGCTACACAAACAAAATTAAATCTTAGCAGTTGAACTTTTTGCTCAGATGAGTCTTAAAACAAAAACTCCTGCAAGAGTCCCAAACAAAACAAACTCTAAAATATCAAGGGTTCAAATGAAAATAAAATATTCTCAATGACATGAGGCTAAAATACATGTACTTATATTAACTGCTTGACAAAATTATTGCCTGTTATATTGGAATCATTACAATAAACTTAATTCACCCTTTATTTTTTCAAAGACATATTAAAACTGCTTGGTGAGCACAAGATATTGTTTGAAGGTACCAGAAATTATTCTTGTAAATTAATTTCGGTATGCAAGACCCATGCGTTGTGTAGGTAACTGGTAAATGTTAATATCGTGGAGGAAGTTGAAAGAGAGGGGTTGGCAGTAAGGAAGGGACAAGATGGCAGAGCATGTTGGGTGTTGTAACCTGGTTGTGATAAACCTGTATTGAACTAGAAATAAGAAAGTTCTTACAAAGAATAAAGATTTGGGAATAACCCACACAAAACATTGCGCATTTGGTGAGAACTGAAGTTCTCTGTGAATTAATGTACTGATTGAGTGGTTGAATTCACTTTTCCAGTTATGTACTCACTTCACTCGTGAACAATGACAGACACGAACAAGCCCAGTTTTAAATGCCTAGCATACGGGAAACTGTAATAAATGTGGAAAATTTAATCACTTTGCATCAATGTGCAAAAGTTCTAAAAGAATTAAAAAAAGTAAAGACTTTAGAGAAAGAAGGCATAGATAGTGATGACTATTATGTGGTGAGTGGTGTATAAAGGTATTGCAGAGGGACATAAACCAAGTTAGCTTAGGAACACAACAAAATATAACAAAATCACATGGAGTCATTGCAGTTGAGGACAGGAGAATAAGGTTCAAGTTGGATACAGGGTCAGAGGACAACATTATTCCAGAAAATCTATTTAGGTAAATTGATAATCAGCTGAAAGTAAGGGACACAAATGAAGTTCTACAGTTACAGTGGATTTAAAGTGAAATCAATTGGAATTGTCAACCTGAGGTGTGAGGCAAATAATGCAGTAAATACGTGGATTTTAAGATTGCGGATGCAGACAGCACTCCTATACTGGGTCTGCAAGCTTGTGTTCAACTGAATTTGATTGAAAGAGTGCACCTAGTTGGTACTGCTGATACCATGGTAAAAGGGCCTCACAAAAGTAAGTTCATTCAAGATAGCAAGGTTGTATTTACTGGCTTCGGAAAATTTCCAGGTGAATACAAAATGTGTGTAGATGAAAAGGTTCAGCCTCAAGTCAGAACTCCACAAACACTTTCGAACAAATAGAAGGGTACGTTGCATCTTTGGTGAAGAAAGGAACTATTAAGAAAGTAGAGGAGCCACCGCCTGGGTTCACGACCTGGTGGTTAAGGAGAAACCGAATGGCACCTTAAGAATTTGTCTGGACCCACAAGAATGCCCAGGCAGCAATTCAGTGCTTGCCTGACCCACAGAACAAGAAGGAAGTACAGAGACTACTTGGAATGGTCAACGACCTCAGACTGTTCATACCACATATAACAACAATGATAGCACCTCAGAGTATTATTGCGGGCTGATGTCACCTGGCAGTGGATGAAGAGCCATTCTGAATGTGTTGTCACCATCAAATCAGTAATTAGAAAAACTATTTACTATCCAGCGTGATGTATCCCAATATGGTCTGGGATGTTGCTTACTTCAAAATGGACAGCTAATAGCATTTGCATCCAGCAACCTGACTGAGACACAGAAGAAATGGGCACAGATCGAAAAATAACTATTAGCCATAGTCTATGCCACCAACAAGTTCGATTACTACATATATGTGCATGCTGTGCAGTTTAAATTATTATAAACCACTAGTAGCTATAATGAGCAAACAATTTTCAAAAATTATGTTGTCCTGACTTTAGTATCTGAAGCTCAAGTTATTGAAATATAACCAGGAAGTGCAATACCTACCAGGCATGATGATGCACATCGCAGACTTGCTGTCTCCGGCATACAGCAAATAAGAAGTGGAAGATGACCATGAAATGCGCGAAATTGTACATAACGTGACCAAGCATCCTCTAAGAAAGAATTTAGAAGAGAACTGGCATCAGAATCTGTGGTCAGTGAAGTGGTTAAACTTGTGAAAACAGAATGGTATCATAAAAAGTCCAGCATATCAGTGCATTGTGTCCCATATTGGGCTGTGCAGAGTGATCTTTTTGTTGAGAATAGACTGTTATAAACGACAAAATTGTCATTCCAAAAAAATTTGGGAACAAACACTCTAAAAGTGGTTCATGAAGGTCATTTTGAGGTTCGCAAAACAAAACCAAGGGCAAGGAGGTTGTTCTTTTGGCCAGGAATGCCAAGTGACATTGAAAGGTATGTAGTAGAATGTAGAGTTTATGAAAAGTACAGGATCACAAATAGAAAAGAACCGCTGATTCCACATTCAGTACCTAAACTTCCATTTGAGAACATAGTAGCAGATATTCTTGAATTTGGAGGAAAGATTTAACTTGATTGTGTATGATTATTTGTCTAAGTGGCTAGAAATTGTACAGTTATATAGCAAGCAGGTAGTGAAATATGTGCCCTTAAAAGCATATTTTGTACACATGGTATAATCGGCTCTCAAGATCTCTATGTTAAGAGCTGCCCAAATCTCTTCACTCACTCGCATGGTATAATACCTTAGATTATAAATATTGATAATATGCCTTCTAATTCATATGAATGCCAACACTTTTCATGTGAACTGAATTTCGAGTTTTGCACATTGCTGGTATTACTGGAGTATCGTAACATTCTTCTCAGGCCTGGAAGTTGCAACAGCACAAATATTGATGAACAGACCAGTTAGAACAAGGATACCAATAACTACAAATAAATAACCTGACTCCAAAAGTACATCCACAAATCAGATCACAATTACTTTCAAAACAGGCAAAGGCGGAAAACCACTATGATACGCAGGCACAGAGAAAACCCAAAGAGTATACAAAAGGTCAGGCAGTAGTGGTTCAGAAGAGTCGTCTATGGGAACCAGCCACATTTGAGGAAAAACAAGAAACTCTACGTTCATACAAAATTAGGGATATGTCGGGCAAAGACCTTCCACGAAATGCAAAACACTTGAGACCATCATACAGACAGTCAGAAGCTCAAATCCCATACAGAGCTGGTAATCTGCAGGAGACAGTGGGTTGAGACAAAGATAGTACAGATGAGTGTAGGGCAAATTGTCAAAACCCTGATAATTTGGAACAGTGTCATAAGGACCATGGGATAAGCAGGGGCAGTAGGTCACCACACTTCAAGGACTTTGACAATGGAAAACACACAGGCTACGTAGAAAGAACCATGTAGAAAGTAATTTAATTCCTAACATAAAGAGTAGCCCCTCAGTGTCTTTTTATCTAACAAGAGCAGGTCGCAATATTAGTAAAATCGTAAAATATCAGTGAAGACATTAAAATGTTGTGTATCAGTTAAGGTGTAAGCTATAAGTAAGGCTTGAAGGAGTTTGTGATTATGTACGTAACTTGGAGATTGTAAATACTGGGAAATAATTGGAAAAATTTTATATATATACCTTGTGTGTATGTAACTTGGAGATACATTGGGTAAATAATGGGTAATATGTAACTGGTATAGTTTTGTGTGTGGTAACCACTTTGAAAATATAAATGATACCTAGCAGGGTAAATAGTTTTAAGGTGGTGATGAAGAGCTAAATGAAGGGAAGGTGTTGTGTATGCATGTATGTTGCATATGCTGTGATTTTGTACATAACTATTTCAGATAAGGGAAGGTGTTGTGTAAGTAACTGATAAATGTTAATATCGTGAAGGAAGTTGAAAGAGAGAGGTTGGCAGTAAGGAAGGGACAAGATGGCAGAGCATGCTGTTTGTAAAAAAACATGTACTGAACTAGAAATAAGAAAGTACTTACAATGAATAAAGATGTGGGAATAACCCAAACAAAACCCCATGTTAATAAAAAAAACTGAACTCAAAGCATTATTCTCTAGGACTTGCAGTTCATTGTTGTTATATGTCTACCAATTTTATTCCTTTTATGTCATAATTTTCACCATGCTCCAATTTTTCTGTGATAAATATGGATCAATTCCCTGTCTCCTAGTTGCATGCAATGCATACAAAAACTAATTAATAGTAATATCACCATTTGGTTTCATAAAATTCACTGAGTATATGTTATAACGTAGAGCCACACCTTACAATTTGACACTTTAGATCGCAGTACTTTTGTATTTAATAGTAAAAACAGTTATATATGTTTATCCTGAAATCTAGGAACAAACTTTGTGAAATGATTTATAATAGAAAATTAGGTAAAAAAAATTAATACCTATTTTCTAGTGCGGTTAGTAATATTTAATCAATTTTAAATACAAAATTTTTTACACACATTAATTAATTTCTAATATTTTTACCTATTACATATGATGTTCATACTTCATACCTGTATCCTTTTTCTATGGACTTTATAACATCTTGATTGCTCCAGTTCCAATATGGACGTTCCCCATACGACATAACTTCCCAACAAACAATACCAAAACTCCACACATCAGATGCAGAGGTAAATTTACGAAATGCAATTGCTTCAGGTGCAGTCCATCGAACAGGAATTTTTCCTCCCTACAAAAGAATAACATAGTTTTGCTTGTATTTATTCTTCTAACACAAAATATCTTGTTATGATAAGCATGTCTTAACTATGTGTTCATTTTTTATGTTTTTATTCTGAGAGAAATATTAGTCAGTACCTGTTGAACCCTGTTTTCAGGAAACCAGTTAGAAAACAATGTTGCTGCAATGGTGATGCCACTTGCATTTTATACCAGATGTGAAAAAAACAATGCACAAAACTCGCAGTAGGTTGGGATCATGCTCAATATATAAAGAAGATGTTACCTGCAATACTGCATTTCTTTAAAGCAAGTATTAAGAGTAACATCCTCTTTGTTTAAATCATTGATATGTTTTAAATTTACTGTACATAAATAGTTGAGAGACTCATCACAAACATAAAAAACAAAGAAGTTTAAAGCATGCACCCAAACACAGGATAGAAAAACAAAAAATACACAGTCAAATCACACTATAATGACCACCTGCTAGAAGTGCCATCTGCAACGTGTAGCCCATGACATATGGCTTGTGATGTGGGCTGGTGAAGAGGGTATATAATGCGACCAATAGGCTGGCTGTAAACAGTGTACTTCCTGCTGTCATGGGTAAGGGAAACGATTTAACAGAGTTGCAAAAAGGGATGATGATCAGCTTTTGAGCCAAGAGGGGCAGCATTTCGGAAACAGCGACGTTTGTGAATTGTTCACGTGCCTCTGTGGTAAAGGTGGACGAATGGCACCATTAGGAATAACTGTCGTGGAAACTGCGGAGCTCCACGCACCATTGATGTCCGAGGTGAACATCGACTACGATGGTGCGTGATGGCCAACCAACAGGCTACAATGGAACAGCTCACCGTCCAAATGTACAAGAGGGCATCCAGACACATGTCTACCCTACCACAACAGTTCAGCGAACCCTTCTACGAATTGGGCACCGGAGTAGATGGAGAATGACTGCACCCATGCTAACACAGGTACATAGACAAAAACGACTGGAATTTGCTCGACAGTATGGCGACTGGACAGCTGCTGATTGGCGATGGGTAGCCTTCTCTGACGAGTCACGTTTTCAGCTGCATAGAACGGATGAACGTCATTGTGTCCAGTGAGAAACGTCGGAGAACCGACACTCTCCATCAATTGCTGGACGAACACAAGGCAGTGGGGGCAGTGTTATGGTCTAGAGAATGTTCTCATGGTATTCTCGAAGTCCCATCATGTGTGTGGAAGGCACTCTTGATTGACTTGGTTATGAATCCATCCTCTGTGATCGTGTCCACCCGTACATCATAGTCTTTCCTTGGCAGGATAGGATCTTCCAGCATGATAATGCGCCTTGCCACATGACTAGAAGTGTCCGTACATGGTTGTAAGAGCATGATCAAGGCTTCAAAATTCTTCCCTGTCCTCCAAACAGCTCCATATCTCAATGCAATTGGAACACCTGTGGGACCACCTCGATCGTCGTGTTCACCGTCTGTTTCCTCCGCCACGCACCCTTTAACAGTTGTGGGATGCACTGCAGACAACATGGCTCCAGATACCTGTGGAGACCTATCAGCATCTGACAGAGTCACTGCCAACTCGTCTAGCTGCTGTCCGTGCTGCGAAGGGCGGTTACTCTGGATACTAGCAGGTGGTCATAATAACGTGATTCGACTGTGTATATTGCTAAGGCAATATTATCCACTAATCATAATACTGTTATTTATATATTTCACTTTCTTCATTATCAACTAAAAACTGAGAACCATGAATAAATTTCTAGTAGCTAATTTGTTGACACCAATATACTGAAAATATAAATATATCATTTAATTTGGAGTAAGCAATACCAAAGATGGGGAAATAATTACTGAAAATATTTCTACAACAATCATGTTCTTAAAAAAATACTACCTACAAATTCATACTTTCGATATAGCTGTGCAAAAACAGATTTTCTCATTGATCAATGATGTTGCATGAATACAGCTACGAGTTTCTACAATTTTAAAACCATAGCTTTACATGCTGTGTATAATAAAGAATAACACTAAGCCTTTCCTGCTTAAAATATTTCTTCTTCTCGACACACAGCAGAGTGCAGGAACTTTGCAAAGAGGAGAAGTGTTAAGGCACGGTAACAACAGGTTTCAGGGATGTTTGTGGTAAGGTATGCCAGCATAGCTATGTTGGCCTGGGTAGGTATAAGCTAGTACTCTCAAGGTCATGGTCAAACACATGTGGCATTGTCCCTTATATGTGCATCTGAACCATGAAAAGTATGGGATATCAGAGCTCCCAAGATGTTTCTGAAGAAGTAGCAAGACTGCACATGAACAGTATCTAAAAGTCAACTACTTAAAAAATTGTTACCTGGAGTGGGCCAAGTCCCAAAGCACCAAGTAGGTGAAGAAGTAACATACCAGAATTAAAAAAAAAAAAAAAAATGAGGCTGTATTTTATAATAATAAGTAACTTGAACTGAGAACACAAATAATTAAAGGGGACCATGCAGGCCTTTCACACAAGGTCTGCCAGTGGCTGATACTGCGAAAAATGCCTGAAAGGCTTCTAAAATTATTTTCAATGTACCTCCAGGGTGTACGAGTCCATGGAGGCAAACCTTAATCTCAGGGGCACAAAGACAAAACGTTTCTTGCAGATTAAGATTTATAGACATTACATGGTGGCCGTAAGCAAAAACAGTGGTTGAGAGTTACTACTGACTTGGTGGTGGGAGATAAGGGCTAACCTGCTGACTTTTTGTGTCAAAAAGCAGCAGGGGAATTTCACAAAATCAATCTTGTTGAGCTGTAAAAATAAAACAAACCGTTACACTCACTCATTACAAGAATGATGAAAGACAATTTATGATTCAGTTAATTAATGCTCTGTTTTTTTTTTTTTGCTGATAGTGATTTTCTAGAAACACTGGAATATAAATAAAAGTTTGTAAAGTGAAACAATTGAAAGCAATGGTTAATAATATATATCAGAACACATAATTAAATTAATAAATATTGCCATTTTAAAAACTTGTTAAAAATTAGAAGTGCCAAATTCTGTTCGGTTGGCTAGTCTGGGGCCAGAAACTGAGTAAGTCTTTCAGTAGTACATTATAGACTGTTTTGGAGAAAATGTTCCGGAATGTTCACTTGAGCAAACTGAGTAAAAGTGGTAGTAGTATTGTTACTAGGCATAAAAATTTCAATGATATGAAAGAATTACAATTAAACAGTATTAACAATTTACAGCACATTGTTCCCACACTTCCAAATTTCACGTAGATTACTTAAAGCTAAGTTGAGCAAATATTTACCCTTGTTTATAGTTGTGTGATCTTTATTTTATTAATTTAAGTTCCTCGAGATTGGCTTAGTTATTTAAGTTCACTTAAATGTTACCAGACTTTCAAACTCTCTAAGAAGTTTCTGCACAAGCCCAAAAGTTAACAGTATAGCATGGCAATTGGTCCAACTGAAGGACAGACATGCTGTTGTGCACGATGCAATAGTGGTTTGTAGAGCGAGCGGGAGTGCAAGAGCACATCTTACTAACACATTCAACTAATATTTACAATGAAATACTGAAACCATTTACAATAAAATAATTATTTGTCACAAACGCTTACTTTCCGCCATTTTGTGTGCATGATACAAAATACATGATTGGTCGAGAGCAGCCAATAAGGAACAAGAACAAAATTCCGACTTACACCTAAACCCCTGACCTTGACACAAGCAAACAATAACACAATGCTGTAATTGTTTTTGTTGGATTGTTGGAAACAAAAAACCGTAAAATATTTGTCACAAGAATAAAATAGGAAAACAATACAGTTTTTCGTGCATTTTACGCTAAAATCAGAAAAGTTGGCAGGTATGCATAACCATTAGTAGTAAAACTCACTTGGTGCTATAAGTAAATAAAAAATTATTAAATTCTACTTGCAGAATTACAAAACTTCAGATGGCCAACCTTGAACACGTGAATACATAAATTAAAATGACCTTGCAGTGTCAATTCTAGTATTCCCAATACCCAGTCCTACAGTGATGCTGAGCAAGGACAATGACAAGAAGACACTGAAGAAGTTGGAGGCCACCATGAAAGACATTGCTACCAAAACCTTTACTATGGAGTTATATTTTTGTCCACCTAAGCATTGGGAACATTGGGAGTCTGGCCAAACAGGACATCTGAGAGCTCATCACCCACAAAGGAATTGCAGGATGCAACAGGCAGAAGTGAATATGACCAAGAGCATTTTTAAGAAGCTGGAGTCTGTGGTAGGCGAGTTCCTGAACAGCATAGAGTGTGCGACACCTGTCTATCGATGTAAGCATTAAGATTGTTGGAGTTGTGGAAATAAGGGACACTTACAAGCCCGGTGTCCTAGGATGTCATTGAATACCAATCACCAAGAAACTTGCCAGACGACAGCCTCACCAATAGTTAAGACTAGTAGCAACTGTGATGATAATCTGATGCAGAGCCAAATCACAACTAACTAAAATAATGTATCTCAGGAAAGAAAGATTGCTTCCTTGTAGTAAGAAGGACCAGGAGCCAAACTGCATAAGAAGACCCTTGGTCGATAATGTGGACATGATGAGAGACGTCCAACTAAGGAATGTAGTTGTATGCACATGTCTTCAGGGAAGGAAGACAAACAAAAAAGAGCAGAACAGGAACATACTGCAGTTTCAGCTGGAATCAAGAGAAACACTCAATATGACCTAACAATTGCTAGGGAGAAATTCAGAGGACGACAATTAGTGTGACTGTATGACACTAATATCGTGAAGTCTACAGGTCACAGTATCAAGGAGGATGGGAAGGCCACAATAAAATTCTGAAGCAAGTCAGTGATATATCCTTCCAGAGTCGTCGTTGCGGCTAACTGTAGGAAAAGTCGATGATGGTCCACATTGACCAACTAACACTCCCCAAAGGTCCGGATGTTCAGAGTCTATTCAAAACAGACAGACTTGAGAAGGGAGCAGTGTTACTAGCAGCGCCCTTCACCTTCCCTCCTTGGGCACACACTGATATCACTGGTAACTAGAGAACAGAGAGGCAGATGTACCTGACAAGGCTATCGCAACTCGCGCCACTCCCATCCTTTGGGGGATTAAATGTTTTAATTTATCATTGCAAAAATGTTCTTGTCACC
>NQII01005419.1:6036-29321 GCA_002778355.1 Clitarchus hookeri
TTTTTTTTTTCGAAAAAAAAAAATCGTGTTGTTTAAAAGTCCATTAACACTTGAGACTCCAGAACACTTGTAACAAAAAGCGTTAAGACACAAAAAAAGTGACTCGGGGTGGAAAATACTCTCCTATTCCCTCAATCGTCAGCACTTCTCGAAAGTGCAAAACTTCGCANAAAAAAAAGTGACTCGGTGTGGAAAATACTCTCATATTCCCTCAATCGTCAGCACTTCTCGAAAGTGCAAAACTTCGAAAGTGGTAAACGCTAACAAAAATGCGTTATTTCTTTTAAGACACTGGGAAGTATACAGCGTAGTGTAACGAATTAATATGTAAATTGTCAATCGTTTCTCACTGGTTCACAGTCTCCCAGGAGCATGGCAAGTAAATTGTGATTCAGCAACAAACGCACGAGTGCTTGAAGCATAGCCTGTCTTCACATTATAACGAAAATTGCCATGTCCCTAAATCAATAAAATAGTAAATAGTCTAAAAACAGGTGGCACGCAAAACCGTTGTTTTTATTTGAAATAGCAAAAATTTTCTATCAGTCCCGTTTTCATGCTTCCTGCTTATAAAATTAGCCATATATAGGTCTTGTGGGACAATGAGAACATACCTTACACATTAATTTTTGTTTCAGATGTTGCAACAAAGAAACTATTTGGTATCATATCTGCCTAAAAATAACTTACAATAACTTGCCTAATGTAACTAGCATAAATTTCCACTATTTTTGGACTACAAAAATTTCTAGTTCAGATCCACTTTTGTGATAGGATAATTTCAACTGTCACGCACTTACGATCTGCACAAAAATCACAGACATGCATAATCATAGTAACTTTATTGTTATTCTTAATTCTTATTATAAATCGAAATTATTAATTATAGCTATGCTTTTCGTAGCGTGTGAAACTGTTTTCAATTATCGTGCTTTTACTTATTTCGGCAAAATGTAATTACAAGAACTTACTACCGAAGGGCGAACAACATTTGCGTTCATCCATTTTGTACAAACGACGGAAAATATGCAATTGGCTGTTATCAGACAATAAGAAAGCCCAATGAACTCTTAACCTCGAACCGCATCAAAAGAAAACCAAAATCTTCGTAACAATAAATTTTATGATCATACATTAGGCCCCGAAACGAAAGACGTATATTAACAGGCGTATAAGCAAAATTGTCACAAAGAATATCTTTCAAACATTTTACAGCAGAACCGTAAAAATTGGCAAATAGGCATTTGAGATACTGTGGTGAAAATACGAGATAACTGTTGGAATTTGGTCTGCATTTGGAAGATAACACTGCCATTTTTCCAAGTAATGGACTCATTTTACGAGTAACGACTTCATTTCATACACAAGGATGATACATTTTAACAATATCAGAACTCATTTTTATGTTCAATATTTCTTGTTAAATCGACTCTAAAAATGAAATGATAAACGTAGCTGCGAAAAAGCGAAATTTTAATTGAGGAGTTATATCTATACCAGCATACCCTTTTAGTGGGAAATATTTTTAACTAACTGCCATGCTGAAATTCAAATGGTATAAAAATTTTGATTGGATATTTAAATTTCTGAATTGGTAGAGCTGACTACCACACTGATAGGTGTTCTTTTTACAAAGAACAATTTTAAATCACATTCAAGATTTTAATAATTTTGCAAAACAGGATATTATGATTGTCTGCAATTAATATTCTAAGATTCATCATAATGAGTAGTGCATTGTGGTGTAGGTAAACAGTCGCTCATTCTCCAAAGTTTGATTCGCTGAAGCCGTTTAACACCTTAAAATACTATCCCGAGTTTACTGTTTCACGCACGTATTGCAAAACAAGTACATTCATGGTCAGTGCAGCACAAGGTCAGCAGTTAGCGCCAATACAGAGAGCGTCTTTTCCCTGACTCTTGCCTTTGATTAGCTGCTGCTGGCACGCCATCTTATTTGTGGTTGCTGTCAGTACCATAGACTATTAGAAATTATAGGTTCCATCGTATTAGTTATTACAAGGAATTCGTAAATACTTGTCAGACCAAAAATCTCCTCTCTTGCAACACCTAGAATGAAAAATCAATGTTTAAGTTTAGGAACCAATCGACACAATATCCTGTTCCGAAAGAATGTGTCTGAAAAAAAATGCGATCAGTGTATTTTTATAGTAAAGTGGATAACAATAATCTAAATGCACACTGAAAAAAAGTTTTGTGGCTGCTACAAAATGTTTTGTTGGGCATTCACTTATTGTGTTGGTATGATTGACCCGTGTCCATTGCCGACCACGAGACAAAATAAAAATCCCACACACACAGAACTCAGCAAAATGAAAAACAAAAAACTTTTTATAACACCACAGGCAGATAATTAGGAAAAGCTGTTTTCTTGTACATAGAAAACAAAAACATATATAATTAAAACAACAAAAGGACGGACGAATAACTTGTTATAACAAAACAGGACAGACAACAAAAGCGAACCAAAAGAAAAGACAACACGATGACGAAAACGAAAACACTACACAAGTGAACAAGACAGTGCAAAATAATATCAGTGGACACAGCTGAACAATAAAAAATAAAAATACACACACAAAAATTGGAAAAAAACTACAATCAAACACAAGTCAGGAAAAAGTATTCCTTGTCAGATTATGAAACCAAATAATTCAACGCCACGAACAACACAGGGGCCATCAAAATAACAAGAGAAAAGAATAGATAAACCAACAGAGAGGACACAGAACAACGAAAAAAATGGTAACATAATAAAAATGACAAGTCTTTACGATGTTTCGGGGGCGTGAATCTGTCCCCCGTTATTCTAAAAACTGTTTGCAAAATATGTCTGAAGAGAAACCGTATAACTTATATCAAAAGTTCCACACAGCACTGAGCAAAGAAGAACAAAATGTTTATATCTCAAGTTGTATGATGAATAAAACACAGATGATTACTAACACTCTAATTCTAAAGAGCATCGAATTAATATTTGGCGATACCCAGTAGGGGCTAACTTTTTGAGTAAGAGGTTTACCAGGAATTAATTTTAGGCTCATTTAAAATTAGCATGAAGATGATAAGAATAATTCGAAATTAGATACTTTACAATAAAATTTTTGAAGAACATCAAGAAGTGGTCAATAACAGGCTTCAGAAAATTGGATACTCCAATATTAGATCTTGTTAGTGAACATCTGGAGTCAATACCATACAAGAAAAGCAACACTGTCCGACAAAATAAGATTTTATGAACAGATGGCTGGTAAGAGATTATCAGTTATATATACAAGACATAGTTTAAGTTTATCTAGAAGTGTCGTAAGTAGAGTTTTCTTCGTCTCAAAACCGACGTGAGTAATTTGTGCACCGAGTGTGAAGCAAAGTTAAAGAAATATCCAGATGACAGTTGTAGGGCGCAGTATTAACTTCATAGCTCAACACGCTTTATTTTGTAATTCGACTATGCACAACCTACCCCTAGCCCACATGGCATGGGCGAGTGGTTAGCACAATGCTTACAGAAATAAGTGCGTTGAGTTTCCAGTACACTTCCCCGACAAAGTTTTAAGGTAATGTAAGTTTCTTGGTATACAAGTGCCCATTTCTCTGCCGAAATTTTGTGTTTACTTTAGAAAGGGAAATTAATTAAATAATGTTTATTTCCAGGCTCGTTTCTACGTACGAAAAAATGAATAGGAACTATTCAAGTGGCAAATGTACGTACAGTATGCCTTTATCCAAGGCAAAATTCTACGTTGGGCACCAAGGTTCTGAAGTTCTGGGACCTCCTTAGATCGTTTGAGTTTTGCAAATCATCCCTGTACTGAAAATACCACATTTTCCGGAAAACAAAAACAAGAAGTTTTGAGCTTCATAATGAAATCACTATTTTTAAATAATAAATAACACTTTTTTAGATAATGATTATACAGTATGCGTTCGATAGCATTTAGGTTAAGAATTTTGAGTGAAAAAAAAATTACCAAACGCAAAATGCACTCAAACGAGCAATACAGGATTGTGATTTGCATCGTGTGTAAACCAACCGTTTGTTTATACATAACGCTTTAGCGAAGAGAGAATTTCGATTATTCTTAATTTAAAAATAACTAGGGTGTTTTCATCTTTTCGTTTCCTCGGGCCTTTAAATCTGATCCTGCCGTTATCATTCCGTAATGAAATGGTACGGTCCCCAATAAAAGTCCCATTGTTTCACGCTGTATGATTACAAGACTACACGCCAGTTCAGTGCCTTGCGGATAGAGGTGAAAAGGTTTTTGGTGTATATGTTAGTATCGCCCTTAGAGTTGCCTTGCTTCCGAGGTAAAAAAAAAAACTTTTAATAAAGTTTGTCCACGTTTAATTCAGTACTGAAAGCCCTGTAAGTTTCTAATTCCCACTTAATGTATAACCTTCCTCTAAGCGCAAAATAATAGCATTCCATGTGCTTATGTAACGTCTGCTATNTAATTCCCACTTAATGTATAACCTTCCTCTAAGCGCAAAATAATAGCATTCCATGTGCTTATGTAACGTCTGCTATTTATGCGTCGATCGACACTGAAACTTTAACAAGCACAAGTACGTCATTGTTATGCCAGTCCTATACAATATAGAAAATAAAAATAAACCGATTACGTTCGATACCAACTGGACTAGAAGGCAAAAAATCTGTTATATTCTTTGACAAACTTGTACAGTCTATATGTATAGACATTAATGAGATGCCACTTCCTTTAAAAAAAAAAAAACATTTTTAAATTTCATTGTTTTTCATAATTAGAATAACGTTCACATAGCTTAAATTGTTTTTGGAACACAAAAATAATTAGTACCAAGCCATTTACAAAAAAATATATTCCAGAAATTCATAAACAATAAAACACATGCAAAAAATTATATAAAATCAGTAATGTAAAAAAATTCCAAACCACCGTTTTTCTGTGCATATATACACTGAAGAGCCAAAAAAAAANGATTTATTAGATTTGGTTATTTATGTGTTCTAAAATTTTTAAATTATGGTTTTCATATGTGTTTGTGCAAATCTATGGAGTTTGAAAATGTATTTGAGATAAATGTCATTACATGTAATATCTGAAAGCTGAACGCTGTTTCGTTTATAAGAATATGATACCGGTCTTATTGTCATAATTCATTGTCTACACCATTACTGCACACACAACAATGTTGATGTTTAAAAAACAAGGTTATTCTAAACTCCAGGAAAAAAAACGCCGCGAGATAATTCCTAACGGAAATGAAGAAAGAAAATGCGACTTAGGGCCTAAAGTAATTATTAAGGTAGATAATCGTCCTTGATAATGGCGATTCTCAAATAACTTAATTCAAAATTATCAGAAACTATTAGTGATAATACAACGAATTACTGACTAGAAGAAGTGGTTTTTAGAATTTAAATACGGAATTTGTGAAAATTTTGGGGCACAGTATGATTCAGAATGACTGCACAGTTGGCAGGCAGAAAAGCCGCACCATTTGAAATGTTCGTAGATGCTTTCTCGAGAACCGCCCGCCTGACAGTGTTAACCAATGTATTTTTTGCTCATTTAAAAGTGATCAATAAATTCATCATAAAATATATTGTCTCAACCCACAGTTTGTAAGTTTTGTACGACAATAGCATGACACTGCTTATTTCCTAATTTAAGGAGAANATATTGTCTCAACCCACAGTTTGTAAGTTTTGTACGACAATAGCATGACACTGCTTATTTCCTAATTTAAGGAGAATGATATTACATAAGTTACCAAATTTCCACAGATTTCAGATCTCAGTGAAAGAAAACATTATTCACGATTCTACTGTGAAATACCTATTTTCAAAGGCGCATCATTCCCTCAAAAATCAGATTTCTGTTACAANATTATTCACGATTCTACTGTGAAATACCTATTTTCAAAGGCGCATCATTCCCTCAAAAATCAGATTTCTGTTACAAGTTTTATTATATTTTCTATTTCATTTTGCGTAAGCGTTTTTCAAGACATTATTTTATGTTTTTACTGTAGTTGACAACTGTGCGTGAACCAGCCATAGGTGNATTATTCACGATTCTACTGTGAAATACCTATTTTCAAAGGCGCATCATTCCCTCAAAAATCAGATTTCTGTTACACGTTTTATTATATTTTCTATTTCAAATTGCGTAAGCGTTTTTCAAGACATTATTTTATGTTTTTACTGTAGTTGACAACTGTGCGTGAACCAGCCATAGGTGCGGGTGTAGTCTATTCGCGGTTTCTTCACACTTTTGTGTCAAACCTTTGAAAAATCACTCCATGTATGATGTGTTTGGTTGTTTTCTACATATGCCATGTATCACAACGGTTTTATACTTGTGATAACATAGAAGTACTTT
Source organism: Clitarchus hookeri (assembly GCA_002778355.1). Classification (NCBI taxonomy): domain Eukaryota; kingdom Metazoa; phylum Arthropoda; class Insecta; order Phasmatodea; family Phasmatidae; genus Clitarchus; species Clitarchus hookeri. The sequence goes on from NQII01005419.1 coordinate 12,429, forward strand.
ATTTTTGGTTAAATTGAACTTTTACTAATATTTTGTATATAAATTATATTATTTTATAAATAATTAAAATGCATAAAACAGGGAGAAAATAGTGTGTTGGTAAAGCCGAGAAAAAATAGTTCTCATGTAAAATATTATTACACTTAGAGAGCGCAAATGCGGTGCGTTGTCACTTGGTGTAATTTTCTAGACTCAGTTAAGCTTTGTTTGCACGAGGCGAAGGAATATCCTGGAAGTGTAACTTTAGCAGGGCTTCAGAAAAGTTGGAAGTGACCATGAATGAACTATAGACGGGCGAGTATGTGAGTGAAGAGTGAGCAGTCGTATCCACGAGGGCGGGGCCGAGCGAGATGACGCAGGAGCAACACGCCGCACTCGCGTGCGGGAGGACCCCAGTTCGATTCCCGGTCCGGCCGTCATCATTCCGTTTTTCCATGTTTTTCCTGAGATCGCTTCAGGACGGCAGCTTCATTGTGTGTCGTTTCGTTGTCTTACTGACTAATAAATAAGTTATTTCATTTTGTATCCGTTTTGAAGTATTGACTCTTACGAATTTATAAATCGATAATTTAAAAAAGTGACTGAACTCACGTCGTATACATCCGACGAAGAGAAACTCAATGTCTGTGAAGTGTGTGATCTTAACAGATGTGAAATAACATAAATGCGGGTTATTTTAATTTCTGGAATGGGTTGTAGTAAAAAATTTAGGAGTTTGGTAGGATGTGGCCCTGGGATAACTGTAAAGCCAAATAAATAAAGCCATGGCTGAGTACTCACCGCGCACGCATGTTCGTATGTTCCGATAGGCTGACTTCTGCACTACGACGTGTCCTGCAGGCGACTGACGGTCCCAGCGGCACGCCCCAGTTAAACTTTGGCAGTGTCGCCAAGTGACACTCCCGCCACGACCGTATCCCCTACCAATCCCTCCGTGGCGCTAAGACAGCCATCTCGTAGCCACTCCACCAACCCATATTCGCTACTTTTACTTCTATAACTTCCGTCCAGCACGTGGCAATGTCCGGCTGTGAGTGTCAAGGTTAGTCTGTACGCCCAGTGCGTACTAAGCAGGGCGATTCTACTGTGGTTATTAATTGTCTTATTTCGTCTGAAGGTGAAGGAACAGCACATGCCCACACTGGGGCGTATGTATGCCAGTGAACGGCCGAACAAGTACCACGTTTTTGGATATAACAACGGCAAAAACACCTTGAAATATGGTGGGCGTATGGAGCGTAAACGCAACTTCAGAAAAGTGCGCCGCTGGTCTACAAATTCTCGTGCCAAAGTCTCCAAAAATGAGGATGGTAGAGAACGCAGATCAAGGGAAGACAACTCCGCTTTGAAGGCATGTGTGGAGGAAAATCCTCACACTACGTCAGGAAACTTGCCCGACAGTTCAGCGCTTCCAGTTCAATTGTTTCTGACCATCTTCAGCAAGTAGGGGATATAAAGAAAATAGGCAACTGGGTATCGCATGAACTGACGGAGCGTTACAAACAGCAGTGGCTGGACATGTGCAATAACCTGTTGGTTTGTCACCACAACGAGACCCTGCTCAATCGCACAGTGACGTGTGATGAGAATTGGATTCTGTACGATAGTCGCAAAGCGAAGTGGGCAGTGAAGTAGGTGAGACCTTCAAACACATTCCGAAACCACGGTTGTCACCACACAAGGTTGTTGCTGTTAGCCTGTTAGTCTAGTGGATATTACTTGATGTTGGCCATTACGAGTTCTTCTTCCTCACGAAGCCATTGCCACTGCCTCGTAATATGCAGAGATTGACTAAATGAACCAGTGGTTTGAATAAGGGAATGAATTCAAAAAGATTATTATAGAGAAATTACGAAAAAAAGTCTCAAAATTTTCATTTCGTATGCTGTTGATTTGAAACTTACATAAAATGTAGCTCAATATGCTCCACAATCGCTCCACATGCTCCACAATCCCAATCCTTGGATCAATCCCAATACTTCTATCAACCCCAATCCTTCGATCAATCCAAATCATTCGATCAATCTAAATCCTTCGATCAATCCCAATCATTCGATCAATCCCAATCCATCGATCAATCCCAATCTTCGATCAATCCCAATCCTTCGATCAATCCCAATGTTTGGATCAATCCCAATTTTTGTATAAATTCTAATCCTTGGATCAATATCAATCCTTCGATCTGTTCCAATCCTTCGATAAATCCCAATTAAAATTGACTTAATAAAAATGAATGTTATGAAGAAATAATTACAAGAAATCGAAGAATTAGAAATACGATACAAAATACTGTTCTTCAAACTCAAGACCCTAAACTGAGATGAAGTGTTAAAAATTTTAAATTGTTTGATAATGATATTGATGATATTTATTACGTTTATTAACAAAAAATATTAACATACGATTATATGATTTAAGATAAGCATCTGGACTGTGAAAAATGTTTACATTTTGAATACGATCCCTTGTATCAAATAATGAAAGAAACATTAATTATCACATTTCATGGAAATTATTTTAGAATCATTAATAATAATTTTACAAGAAATTAATTATTAAACAATGTTAATAAACTTTATAAAAACAGAAATGTTTCAATTTTTATAAACATCCTTTTTATTAATTAACGAATTAAGTGAATTATTAAATGACAGACATTTAACATACATTTTATCACCTTTTGTATTTAAAACTTTTCCAACTAAATATTGAATACGATAATCAGTTTTCTTTCAACATTTCGAATTCATTAATATTTACTTCTATTTATTTACCATGCATATATTTTAAAATATAAGTCGGTGTGGAATACTTTAAAATCATTTTACAATTTTTTTTAAATTTTTTCTAATTTCAGCTATATCATCAATTTTATCTTAGAGTACAGAAAGAAAAATGTTTATCCTCCAAAATTTTTAAAACTATTTTTATTATTATCTGGGAGGATGATCATATTCTCTGGATTCTTTTAAAATTATTTATTCGCTTTTTTATTTTCTATGGGTTGCATTTTTATTGTTATATGATTTTTTCATTACATTATTTTGTTAAATCACATAATATTTCTACCAATTTATTATTTCCATAGAAATTAAAAAATTTACATATAGGTTTTATTTAAAGTTGTATAGTAAATATTTTAACAACACTAGCCTTAAGTTCAAAGTATGGTGAATAATTATATATNTTCCTGAGATCGCTTCAGGACGGCAGCTTCATTGTGTGTCGTTTCGTTGTCTTACTGACTAATAAATAAGTTATTGCATTTTGTATCCGTTTTGAAGTATTGACTCTTACGAATTTATAAATCGATAATTTAAAAAAGTGACCGACGAAGAGAAACTCAATGTCTGTGAAGTGTGTGATCTTAACAGATGTGAAATAACATCAATGCAGGTTATTTTAATTTCTAGAATGGGTTTTCGTAAAAAATTTAGGAGTTTGGTAGGATGTGGCCCTGGGATAACTGTAAAGCCAAATAAATAAAGCCATGGCTGAGTACTCACCGCGCACGCATGTTCGTATGTTCCGATAGGCTGACTTCTGCACTACGACGTGTCCTGCAGGCGACTGACGGTCCCAGCGGCACGCCCCAGTTAAACTTTGGCAGTGTCGCCAAGTGACACTCCCGCCACGACCGTATCCCCTACCAATCCCTCCGTGGCGCTAAGACAGCCATCTCGTAGCCACTCCACCAACCCATATTCGCTACTTTTACTTCTATAACTTCCGTCCAGCACGTGGCAATGTCCGGCTGTGAGTGTCAAGGTTAGTCTGTACGCCCAGTGCGTACTAAGCAGGGCGATTCTACTGTGGTTATTAATTGTCTTATTTCGTCTGAAGGTGAAGGAACAGCACATGCCCACACTGGGGCGTATGTATGCCAGTGAACGGCCGAACAAGTACCACGTTTTTGGATATAACAACGGCAAAAACACCTTGCAATATGGTGGGCGTATGGAGCGTAAACGCAACTTCAGAAAAGTGTGCCGCTGGTCTACAAATTCTCGTGCCAAAGTCTCCAAAAATGAGGATGGTAGAGAACGCAGATCAAGGGAAGACAACTCCGCTTTGAAGGCATGTGTGGAGGAAAATCCTCACACTACGTCAGGAAACTTGCCCGACAGTTCAGCGCTTCCAGTTCAATTGTTTCTGACCATCTTCAGCAAGTAGGGGATATAAAGAAAATAGGCAACTGGGTATCGCATGAACTGACGGAGCATTACAAACAGCAGTGGCTGGACATGTGCAATAACCTGTTGGTTTGTCACCACAACGAGACCCTGCTCAATCGCACAGTGACGTGTGATGAGAATTGGATTCTGTACGATAGTCGCAAAGCGAAGTGGGCAGTGAAGTAGGTGAGACCTTCAAACACATTCCGAAACCACGGTTGTCACCACNATTACAAACAGCAGTGGCTGGACATGTGCAATAACCTGTTGGTTTGTCACCACAACGAGACCCTGCTCAATCGCACAGTGACGTGTGATGAGAATTGGATTCTGTACGATAGTCGCAAAGCGAAGTGGGCAGTGAAGTAGGTGAGACCTTCAAACACATTCCGAAACCACGGTTGTCACCACACAAGGTTGNCAAAGCGAAGTGGGCAGTGAAGTAGGTGAGACCTTCAAACACATTCCGAAACCACGGTTGTCACCACACAAGGTTGTTGCTGTTAGCCTGTTAGTCTAGTGGATATTACTTGATGTTGGCCATTACGAGTTCTTCTTCCTCACGAAGCCATTGCCACTGCCTCGTAATATGCAGAGATTGACTAAATGAACCAGTGGTTTGAATAAGGGAATGAATTCAAAAAGATTATTATAGAGAAATTACGAAAAAAAGTCTCAAAATTTTCATTTCGTATGCTGTTGATTTGAAACTTACATAAAATGTAGCTCAATATGCTCCACAATCGCTCCACATGCTCCACAATCCCAATCCTTGGATCAATCCCAATACTTCTATCAACCCCAATCCTTCGATCAATCCAAATCATTCGATCAATCTAAATCCTTCGATCAATCCCAATCATTCGATCAATCCCAATCCATCGATCAATCCCAATCTTCGATANCGATCAATCTAAATCCTTCGATCAATCCCAATCATTCGATCAATCCCAATCCATCGATCAATCCCAATCTTCGATAAATCCCAATCCTTCGATCAATCCCAATGTTTGGATCAATCCCAATTTTTGTATAAATTCTAATCCTTGGATCAATACCAATCCTTCGATCTGTTCCAATCCTTCGATAAATCCCAATTAAAATTGACTTAATAAAAATGTATGTTATGAAGAAATAATTACAAGAAATCGAAGAATTAGAAATACGATACAAAATACTGTTCTTCAAACTCAAGACCCTAAACTGAGATGAAGTGTTAAAAATTGTAAATTGTTTGATAATGATATTGATGATAATTATTACGTTTATTAACAAAAAATATTAACATACGATTATATGATTTAAGATAAGCATCTGGACTGTGAAAAATGTTTACATTTTGAATACGATCCCTTGTATCAAATAATGAAAGAAACATTAATTATCACATTTCATGGAAATTATTTTAGAATCATTAATAATAATTTTACAAGAAATTAATTATTAAACAATGTTAATAAACTTTATAAAAACAGAAATGTTTCAATTTTTATAAAACATCCTTTTTATTAATTAACGAATTAAGTGAATTATTAAATGACAGATATTTAACATACATTTTATCACCTTTTGTATTTAAAACTTTTCCAACTAAATATTGAATACGATAATCAGTTTTCTTTCAACATTTCGAATTCATTAATATTTACTTCTATTTATTTACCATGCATATATTTTAAAATATAAGTCGGTGTGGAATACTTTAAAATCATTTTACAATTTTTTTTAAATTTTACTAATTTCAGCTATATCATCAATTTTATCTTAGAGTACAGAAAGAAAAATGTTTATCCTCCAAAATTGTTAAAACTATTTTTATTATTATCTGGGAGGATGATCATATTTTCTGGATTCTTTTAAAATTATTTATTCGCTTTTTTATTTTCTATGGGTTGCATTTTTATTGTTATATGATTTTTTCATTACATTATTTTGTTAAATCGCATAATATTTCTACCAATTTATTATTTCCATAAAAATAAAAAAATGTACATATATGTTTTATTTAAAGTTGTATAGTAAATATTTTAACAACACTAGCCTTAAGTTCAAAGTATGGTGAATAATTATATATNGTTTTATTTAAAGTTGTATAGTAAATATTTTAACAACACTAGCCTTAAGTTCAAAGTATGGTGAATAATTATATATATTATTACTTTTATACAATAATTCTTTAAATTTATTATTATAAAATTCTTTGAAATTATTAGTTTGTAAATTTGTTTTCTTATTTTGAAAATTGTTTCTAAAGTTTTTATAAAATTTTCGCCAGATTTATTTTTTTTAACAGTAATAGAAAAACCACATTTAGAAAAAGTCAATAATAGTGCAAACATATGTATTTCCTTTATTTATTTTTGAAAAATCTAGAATACATCTCAACTAAATCGGCTTGCCATAATCATAAATTTCAAAATGAAATTAATTTCCTTCTAGGAATATAGAAAAAATATAAGTATAGAAAAAACATTGTTTTGAATATTTTTACAGTTTTGTTTTTATAATTTTATATTATATTTGTAGTCACTTTATTACACTTCAAACACCAAGTGTTATCCTTTCAATATATATATTTTTTTTTTGTATTTCTTTGAAAACAATAAACATAGACATATTTATTTCATACTGTGACATGTGGCCACTCTGCGAGCGTGCGAGGCCTGAATGATTTATGGATGCGTGCGCTATCAGTTACAACCGGAGACGCAGATGCTTTTCAGAAAGGAATGTTTACAAAGCGTGCCTGTTAGGCCTATCAGGGCGTGTGCCACTTCCNCGCAGATGCTTTTCAGAAAGGAATGTTTACAAAGCGTGCCTGTTAGGCCTATCAGGGCGTGTGCCACTTCCGTCCTTGGGTATCGGACGTCTTTGAGATATGATTGAAGGAATGTTCTGGTCATTACTACTGCCCTAGTTTCTCTGTGCGTGACTCGGGGTGTGTTGAACCGTCCAGATTAAGGCCAGCGATAGTATAAAGGTGCGATGGGCCTCCGAGCCAGGAGTTTATGATAGTCGGGAGTCTGGGCGATTGTGCGACGTTAAACGATAGACAACGAACTAGAAGAGCAACGAGTAATGCCGGAAATGTCCAGCGGGAGGAAAATCTGCGACTGTGAGCATCAGAGCAGTGAAGAGTGCGATTGGTAGGCTAGACTATTGGAGTGGATGCGTGAGTGAAATACATTACAAATGATGGCAACAGACAGACTGAACATGTGGCAAAGATGAGTATTAGTTAATTGACTATAACCAAACACTGTCATAAAAGAGGAACGATAATTAGAGTTTAAATACACATTAAATATTACACTCACTGAGAAATAAAAAGAGTAATATTGGAGATAGATAGTTTATGGCTGTAAATAATGGCTGTGTGAATAAATTAAAAAGCAAATTTAGTTATTATATTTTTATTAAGACCTCCATCCCTCATTAACTCAAATGCGCCCCTCAGGAATCTTGTAACAAAAATAATATTAAGCGAATTGTATACAATCGACTAATTAAAAGTTATGCAAACACAATTTTTTTTTTAAACAAATATAATTTTTTAAATTAATATTATTATATTTTCTTACTATTACTAAAATCGATGAATCATTAATATTTATATTAATTCTGAAAACTGTACAATCAAAAAGAAATGAAATATTACTTCAAGTATGTAATTAAAAATATTTATTGTGTTTCCCATGTGTTAATTTTCCTGTTAAGTGTATTGTTTGTATTCTATCAGATTTAAAATAATCTAAATATATAGCATCATTTGGAGCAATAGGATTAGCAATATTTGTTAATATTTTGTTTTTATAACCAGAATTGTTATTTTTTTATATTAGTTTGTAAAATAGTGACTTGCCACAAATGTCCCTTCATTTATTCAGTTTTAATTATTTTTCGTGTACTGTGATCATACTTTCTATCTTACTCAATGTATTTATTTCTAATTTACATATGCATGCATGCATCATAAATATGCATTTGTGTGAGNACTTTCTATCTTACTCAATGTATTTATTTCTAATTTACATATGCATGCATGCATCATAAATATGCATTTGTGTGAAATAATTTTCTTTTAGTTCAAGTTCATTTTCAATTTATTAATTTTAATCATTAAAATTTAAATTTTTGGTATAATAATTTAATTAATTTTTAAGACACCTTTTTTTTAAATTAGCAAAATATTATTTTTAGTATAATCATTAAATTTTACTAAACATTTTTATTATAAAAATATGTATTTAATCTTTGCGATTCAGGCATTATACTTGATTGCATATTTGAATATAAGAGGTATTTATCTTCTCAAATATATCAAATATCTCTTTTAATTTTTCAACTTTCGAGGTTTTATTTGCTTCACAATNACTTTCTATCTTACTCAATGTATTTATTTCTAATTTACATATGCATGCATGCATCATAAATATGCATTTGTGTGAGATAATTTTCTTTTAGTTCAAGTTCATTTTCAATTTATTGATTTTAATCATTAAAATTTAAATTTTTGGTATAATAATTTAATTAATTTTTAAGACACCTTTTTTTAAATTAGCAAAATATTATTTTTAGTATAATCATTAAATTTTACTAAACATTTTTATTATAAAAATATGTATTTAATCTTTGCGATTCAGGCATTATACTTGATTGCATATTTGAATATGAGGTATTTATCTTCTCAAATATATCAAATATCTCTTTTAATTTTTCAACTTTCGAGGTTTTATTTGCTTCACAATTATTAATTAGAGATCAATTAAGATTTGTTAGTTCGTTTTTAAATCTTTTTTTTTTTAATTATTGAATTTTTTTTTTTACACAATTATTTAATTCTTTTTTTAAAAAGTTTTTTTTAGCAAAACATTATATTTTTTTCATTTATTATACAGAGAAATATATTATCTTTAATTTTTTAATGGAAATTGTAAGTCATTAATCGAAGTCATCAAATTGTTAATTCTTAACCTAATCATATCATTTAATTTCAAATGTAACATATTTTATTAAATTATCAAAATTTACATTTTTATGCTATTACTTTGACGTGTGGCCCATATAGTAAGTATAGAACGTCGCGGCCACAATCCCCCTCCCCCACCATATTATCCTCCCCACGAGCACCTACAAGTTAGCATGCGTCACGGGACACATGGACAGCCAGGACAGGTCANCAATGTGGACACGCGCCGCAGAAGGAGAGCTGACAGGGTAAGTTTTAGGGTGCAGGTCACCACTCCCGCCATCTACAAGAATGATGGCGCGTGTATGAAGTATCCTTTATAATATGCCTTTCACCTCCTCCCTCCCCCAACAAGGGAGAGACGTGTAGGAATCTAGGGAGGGCGTACATATACTTTAAAAGGCGTTTTTCGAGACAAGGGTGAGGACAGTGATAACAGGTCCATCGGTCAGTCATATCGGGGCAGTCTGAANGAATCTAGGGAGGGCGTACATATACTTTAAAAGGCGTTTTTCGAGACAAGGGTGAGGACAGTGATAACAGGTCCATCGGTCAGTCATATCGGGGCAGTCTGAAGCTGCGATACTCCGCGCTGGGAGAATCAGTTACGTCAAACAGTCAGATAGAATCGCGAGCCGAGAGAGGACGTGGGTGCAGGCATTAACTGAGGCCGGGGAGATCGGACCCCAGCCGCATCAGTTCGCAGAGACAGTCAGTCAGTGAAACCCCGTCGCCAGAAAGAGACAAGCTGCAGGTGGCGCGGCGTTCGGTACTGCCACACCGGGATGTGCAGGTAGTCAGGATCGGGAGTCGGATCGTGGAAGTCAGCCAGGCGAGAATCACAACATTAAGGAGTCAGTCATATCTCCGTGCCGAGAGAGTGATTTGGTCAGCCGGAGCCCCGGCAGAATCAGTTAAACAGTTATCACAGTTACATCGGACGAATAGTATCACCATGCCGGGACGCGAGTCAGTCAGTCAGTCAAGTCAGTCAGTCACCAGTCAATAGTCAGTCAGTTACAATTATGCACCGAGAAGGCGGAGTCGAGTGGTGATCTTTAACAAGGAGCGCCATGACGAGTGAGTGGGAGTAATCCAGTGCAACTCTGTGCCGAGAGCCGAGGTGGGGGACCACCAGGGGTCCCTCGCCGGGACGTGGTAGGGAAGTAATGAGTCCGTTAAAACCCTACGCTGCGAACAGGAGTGATTGGTGAGCTCCAACGAGGAGCACCACGTCGAGAGGAAGCCAGCTGAGTGCAGCACACCAACAAGAAGCAGTCCGAGGGCCGGTAACATGACCACCCAACTCACCAGAACACAAGTTACCACCGCCGGAACAGGGCTGGTAACATGGCCATCCAACTCACCAGATCTCATATACTGCCGGAACAACTACCCCGCAACAAGTACAGATAAGTAATAACATCGTCACTCAGGGACATGTCCTTTCACCTAATGCCCCCACAGCATCGGAAACGTTAGCCAGAAAACTGTAATCAGCCCTTCAGGCCAAGAACTCGCAAGGTCGATAACGTATGAGTAAATCCTTGGCACAAGGTGCCGAGAAAGTATGTGTACTTCCCGCAACAGTGCCTGGAATGTGTGTATGCAGTCCCGTCAAATAAAACTGTTTAAAACCAAAACATGATGAAGTAATTGTTTGATATATACCCTTAACCCTCAAGGCACCTTATAGTCTGTGCCATCTAACATTAACTGAGGACCCTAGGACCCACAGGTGGAGAATAGCGTCAACTTAATTCGGTTTTTAAAGTTAATCTTTTTTATTTTCGTTAAATTTTCATTTTTAACATATTAAGTAAAACTATATTTGAGCAAAGATTTTTAATTTTATAGTATGAAACTGACTTCCTCTAGTTTTAATAGCTTCAAGGATTACATCATTCAAATTATCAATTTTCTTATTAAATTCATTATACTGATTACTGTGATAAATCTTAATTTGACTCTTCAAAATGATTAAATGTTGTATTGGTAACATATTCATTAACATATATTTTTTTTATTGAATTTTTGTTTTATTATTATTTTTAATTATTTATCCAAACAATTTATAAACGGCTTCCCAAATAAATTAGTTATTCAATAACAAAGAAATTATATCAAGTAATTTGTATCCTTTTGAAAATAGATTGTAGTACAATTAAATATAATTAGCCAGAGATAACAGAATAAATATTGAAGCCTATCATCATTACAATAAATGTTTCAATTTTCGAAATAATTTATTAATTTATTACGTACGATTCTTTCAAACGAATCAAAATAATAAGTATAATTATTGTTTTATAACAAAATACCCAATGAGATACAGGACTAGAAGATTTATCTAAATCAAATATTGAACATTCATTTTTATTGATTTTATTTGGTAAGTCATCAATTACAAAAACATCTCTACAATTTTTCATTTTTCAATTTGTGTATATTTTTTTATCAATATAAAAAATAACATATGAGATGTTTTAAGGTCATAATTTTCTTTTTTTACTTTGCTACAACTCTTTCTCCGACTTTATTTTCCATAGCTTAATTATGTCACTGCTGTTCTTCTAATTCTTTTTTAATTTTTCTGGCTTGTTCTATAAAATTATATATACTGCTAGCTCTTCCAACAAGAATTCTGAGCACTCCATAAAATGGAATTAAAAGTGGCAACAAAACCATCATGGTGATTTGGTCCACTGCATTTTATTCAGTTATAATTTTTGAAGTTATACTTCTTTTGGTACGTTGAGGGTAAAAGTTTAATGTGTAACGGAAGTTGCGCGCGCACAATGTAACGAAATTCGACAGTGAACATGGTTGAAGTATGACCCAACACTCATGCGCGTATAGTTGCGCGCGCACTACAGTGAACATAGTAGGGGTATGACCCAACGCGCATGCGCGTATCGTCTAGCTATATACAAACCCAAGGTACAAAACATAGCACGTGGTTATATTTAATACCGACGGCAAATCAGTTCATGAAATAAGCAAATTGAAAAATATTTAATTTATATAGTTTGAATTAAATTATGATATGGGACAATATCTGAATTAATATAAGCGTGAAATGGTAACATACGTAATAAAATTGTATTTTAGTCATGCCAAATAAGTATAACTTCTATCTCGTGTACGTATATACAAGCACCCATTTTTTATTGTAGTCACTGTTAAAGTTAACCCTAATAATTTTTTTATTGTACTTTTTCTTTTTTTTCGATTTGTTCTTACTTTGTTAAATATTTACAGATATATAAATCTCTTATTTAATGAATTGATATATCGAAAGTTATATTCTTTAATTTTCCATAATATGAATTTAAAATTATTTATATACTTACAAAAATTTTTAACACATAAAATATCATCGTGAAAATAATATACTGACACATTTTTATACCCCAACGTAACTTAATTTTAGGAAACGTATCAGTACGAACTATGGCAGAAGAAATGTTTTCACCAATATGCAGTGCGAGAGGCTCTGAGTTAGAATCCCAGGTAAAGCATGGGTGTTAGTTAAAGTTAGGGGTTATTCAGTTTGTAAGCCCTTCTCATATAAGACTTCAGGCATAACACCGGGGAAAATTAATAAGCCCTTTCCAATACAATCCAATACAATTCACCAATCTGAATATCATTATCTAACCTAATTTCTTTAGTTTCTTTTTATAAAATTTTATCATCTTCTTATCTTGATTCTAAATATGTATGATATCTATAAGCAATATCGAAATGCATACGAGCTGTATCTAATTTGTTAAGTTCTTTATAACATCTCTCTAATCGTCCATTTAATTTAGTAAGTGGATCCCAATAATTATATGCAGGTAAATGCATTTGTGGTAAATTCAATTTATCCATCGCCCCATTTATTATTACTTTACAATGATCTTCAGAATTCCAAAAAGAACTACGAATACAGTAAATAAATAGCATTTAAAGATTTTATGTGTTAGAATAAGAATGCCTTTAGGATTATTAACAACAAAATTGGGAAATATATTATTTAAAATATTTATTTTACTAAATTTGTTATTACAATAATTTCTATTTCCAACTTTTTCTTCACCTTGAATATCCAATAATCGATCAATTAATTATCTTTTATCTTTCATCGAAACATATTCGTTTGGTAAATTATTATATATTTTTTAATTCGTTGGCGAGATTTTGGTGTTCTTGGTGAATTTGTTTTTTCTGGTGTGTATGGTTCAAATCTTGACTATGGTCTTTACATATGTTTTTCATAAATTGGTTTTTTACAATATTATCATACTTCCAACATTTACTTTAACATATGTGTATATATATTTATTTATTTATTTATTTATTCGTTATGATTGTATTTTTGGTACACTGCATTTGTTTCCAAAATAATATCGGTATAGTTTTGATAACCTTCTTTGATAAATTTGTTTTCAAAATGTTTTTGACTATTTTTTCATCAAATTAGAAACTCCATCCGTTAATTCATAGTTCTTATTAATATTCATATTCTTGACGAATAATTTATTATTTTCGATACCTGCTTTTGTATCACCAATATAAAAATTTTGTCCAGTATGTTTTAAACCGTATTTGTCATTGATGATATTAATTTATCTGAAATTTCTTTACCGAAATTAATTTTCTAATGATATGTATATGGTTTTACAAGACACACTAAGAGAAATGTTTTGTTAAATAAAACAAAATTTGTTTGATGCAACTAAATTAATTATTTGTATAGGGACAATTTTCCCAAACCAAATTATTTTTTTGCTGTTATTTGGTTGCCCAGAACATATCAAATCTGGTTGGTGCAATTAAATATTTGTATGGCTGTAAGTACGTTAGAGTTCCTGTTGTTTTAAATAAGAAAGAACGTAGGAACCTAGATACGAACCCGGAACACTAGCGTCTCAGTATTACTCCTTAGTAACCTCTCCCACAGTGGCTGTTCAGAAAGACGATATATTTTCGATGTTATAAAGTATGTAAAGTACATTTACGTCAAATGTTTTTTCAGGTTTTACAGTTTTAATTTTATGTTTTCTGTTGAAATTGTTAAGTTGGTATTATGTATGCTATTATGAAGCATCGATAAATAAATTAACCAACACTGTTAATATCCTAGTTGTAACATAAATTATAAACAACCCTCGAGCTGTAAATTCTAACGAAGGCAATAAATGACCCGATCACCCCACAGCCAACCAAATAAATGCCGGTACTGGACCGAGCTGATTTTGTTGCCTCGACAAATTGTGTAATGTTAAACATTTCATATTATCATCTAACCAAATTAATTTCACTCTATCACGATATTTATCATGTTTACGGCAACCATATCGATTAGTTTAACGTACTAATAAAATAGTTGTGTGTAATAAATACATGAAAGTTGATAGTGCTGTAACAATAAAATAAATGTTTGAAAGTACGCAGATTAGTTGAGGGAACAAAATATTGTTCAGCGTTAACAAATACTCTTCAAAAAAATTTATTTTCGTATCTGAAACAAAACCTTTCTTTCAGTGCAGGTTGGTTGTGCTCAAAGAATTTTTTGGCGGAAAAAACTCAGATTGTCCATACAGGTATCAACACTAAAGTTCTATGATGTGGAATGTGTTGATGTGAAAATATATGTATGTATCAAACAAAAAGTTCCCCTGATGTACTCGTTGTGCTCCAGTAATATTTCCGACTGAATCAGTCTATGAGGGGACCTTCCAAGATCGTGTTATTACCGTATTTGTTCTTGCCATTCATCACACTGCACTGCACTTATTTTTTTTTTTTTTTTTTTTTTTTGGCACTGTACGTGATGGGCACCGGTTCACGGAGAAAGTAGGCTTCTTAGCGCTCTGGATTTTCAAGAGGGCAGTGCAGCTTGGATTCTCTTCCAGATGCTGGTTGATTTCAGAAATGCTCCATTTATAGTATTAGGTATAATTGTGTGTGTAACCTAGATATAAATAATTCCCAATCACCCACCCAATTTCGTTCGTAGTTACAAACTTAAGCTACTATTGGATTTGTATGAAGGCGCCCATGTCTATACCACAATGGCGTATAGATAGTATCGCTAGAGACAATAGAAGATCGCAAAAATATTTTATGTCAAAATATTTTCTAAAAAACCTTAAGCGTATTGCTTCCTTTACGACTACAATATATTTTGACGTGGCTTAACTGTTCGCTATTACCGTAACAAAATCTTACAGACCCAGCGAAATAGAGGTAAATCTTAACACACAGACGACGGCCAATTGCGTAAGAGAAACGTCAAAAATATTGAGAGTAAACTGAAAACTAAAGTGCCGGATTATCGCTGCGTTCGTGGTAATATCCGTTGAGGAGCCCGCCAACTTGGCACTTGAACTGCGTTACAGCATGTTTGAAATACTTGTTTTTTGACGAAACTATTAAATGTATCCCCAATTTGTTTACCTATGGAAAGGAAGCATACCCCAGATCAGGACTAAATGGTACTTTCAAGATATCATGCCTGCTATAAATATTATTTACGAGCCCTCTATCATCTTTGCATATTTTTTTTTCTGAGTTCCGTATTACACGAATGAAACTACGATAAAGACTGTTCACTATAAACTGAGCACTTTTGAAAGCCCTGCTTAAGATCTACTTGTGTGCGCATTGTGTATTCTTCCACCATATGTAAAATTAACACTGCCATGGGCCTGATCACTTTATTCATGCGTCGGCCAAATAAAACTGTAAAATTATTAAGAAAGTATATATTTTACAAACGTGCAAATTTTTACGCATGTTATGCTTTAAAAACCTGAAAGCAAAGTAAATCGTTTCAATATTTACAAATATTTAACCTAACACTTTTAATTATGCTCTAAAAGGTGGAACTACTTTCCTCTCTGTTGTTACCAACTTTACACAGTGACAGTTTTCCAAGGTTGTTTTTGAAAGTGCTCATTTTACTGTGAACAGTCTATAGAAGCCTTTATTGAACTTTGTTAAAGACTTTCCTACAATAAAATGACAAGGTCATCACTTAACTGCGCGCCAGTTAAAAGCCCGTATCTCCCTTATCGCTCCCACGCTTATGGGCTTCAAACGCGGAAAACAGTTCCAAGCAGGCGGGCCCTTTGAAACCATAGACCGAAAATATGGTAGATTGATTCTCGTCGTAGCGTATGTACTCGACACTGGCTCCTGATCTGCCTACAGGACTGTCGAAATTGCATGTTAAAAAAGTTTCGTGACAATTTGTACGTTTAGTTTTCCAACAGTCGTATGATTGTATATAAAAAAAGATTGAGTGTAACTTAAATGTATCCCAGTTACATTAATATTTGATAAGAGGAAGTTTGCTGACATTCAAAAGCGTCGGGATTGTGTGGGGGGGGGAGTGGAATCGTCTACCCCTCCCCCTCAAACAAAAGTTTCACTATAGGAGGCGCCAACGACTTCAGGCTGTCTCTCCACAAGAAAATAATCTAGACTAAACCTCACAATGCACGAATAGTCAATAAAAATGTGATCAATAGTAATTTTAGATAGCAATGTCTATACTGGTACAATTAATTGTCTCAAAATATGTCAATAGGAAGCAATGTGTGTACGTGCGCGTGTGTAAATACAGTCATAATTAATTTCAAAATAACATTTTGGGGAGAGGTGCATTTTGCAGCACCAGTGGCGCCAAATTATCTGCAAGACTTTGCTTCTCCTCCTCTCTATCTCTCTTTCTCTTTCTGACACCCCCCCCCCCCC
>NQII01005419.1:29326-110856 GCA_002778355.1 Clitarchus hookeri
CCCCCCCCTTTTTATCAAATCACCATTACACCAAAAATGGTTACGATGCCCTTGCTAACATTTTTTAATGCGTACTAATGTAAACAGTGTGCTGTTATAAGTCGAAGGGACTTTTTAATAGCATTATATAAAAAAACAGTTGAATGTTGGGACTCGGATAAACGTTATCGTTTGTTGCGTAGCTAACATGCACACACTACCCATAATCCCGCTTCAGTACAACCTTGGTTCACGATATTTATGAAAAGTTCCTGAATTGCAGTGAACAGCCCACACTCTGTAACTGCACTGTACATACTCATTTATATATGGTAGCCATAACGTGTACTAAATAATGATACTTTATTTCATGTCGTGTGCATAAAGCGTTTAACTAATAGGAATGCAAAAGAATAAAAGAATGAGATATAATTTATTGTACCTATATACAGGATGGAACTGAAAACCGCCCTTGAAAGTATAGTTGAAGCAGATGTTTTTTGCTAGTAACACGGTCAGAATGAACGATAAATATCTGAGTTTACGGATACTGCATTGTAAACGACGAAGTACAAAGCACAAAATTATGGACTCCAATATCACCCCCCCCCCCCCATCCACGAAAAATGAGGGGTTGGCAGCACTTTTGTGAAAATAAAAGTAACTGTATCACTTTGTTGTTTCCTGCAGATTTGTAATCTACCGTACATGGCAAAAAAAAAATCCGTCTTGCGTTTTTAAGCAAAATGCCGCCGTTTTCGAGACATTAATTCATAAGTTTCCAACAATGAATCTCAACGTCTGGTACATAGGAACACATTTGTTGTAGGTGAATGATGATGCTGTATTAAATGACACCATGTAATGTAACAAGTCGTGTGACACGTGTTATCCATACCTACGGCAACAAACCATCGCTGATAAGCAAGTAGATCCCGTGGTGACGCAGTGGCCAGACTGCTCGCCTCCCACCACGGCGTATAGGACTCGATTCCCGGCGGGGTCGACACGAATATTCGTATCTGGGAAACGTAGCAAACGTTACCATTGGCCAGAGGTTTTTTTTTCGGGGCACACCCGTTTCACCACCACGCAATTTCACCATTGCTCTATCTCCACCCCACGTGACCTTCATCGGCATGAATTAATTTCTCAAAAAAGGCGGCATTTAGCTTAGAAACACAAGATGGAATGTGTGTTCACTATGTACGGTAGTTTACAAATCCACAGGAAACAACAAGCATATTGTTACATGAAGCATGCGGGGCAAATCTGAGTTCGTGAGGGAGGCCTTCGTAAAAATAAAAAACTATATTTGATTTCTAATTTATTCAAATCACTGCATTAAATTATGCCTCCACTATTACTCTTTTTATTTCTCCGTGAGCGCAATATTTAATGTCTTTTTTACTATAATTAACGTCCTTTTTTGTGTCTCTGATCGGTTATTGTCAAATAACTCATATTCATCATTAACACTCGTTCAGTCTATCTGTTGCTATCATTTATAATGTATTTCACTCACGCACCCAGTCCAATAGTCAAGTCTGCAGTCGCACCTTCACTGCTTGATGTTCGCAGTCACAGATTTTCTTCCCGCTGGTCACTTCTCTCGCCGCGCGGTTCTCTTCTCGCTAGTCGTCTATCTGTGAAACTCATCCATTTAACAACTGCCAGCTCGATTTTTTTTCTAGCCTACCCTATTTCTAAGTATTAAGAGTACATCCGAGGCAGGGGCGGGTGCTAAATGCGTCTCAGGGCTAGGCCCCATACGCCTACAGGAGAGGGAATTCCATACAAGGGGGCGTGCATCGCGGCAGAAGAGATTAAGGCAGCCATGGCCGCAATTGGGGCCACGAACTGCATCCCTGAGTGTACCTATAGCTGAGGCTATAGCTAAGAAGGGGGAAGGGAAAAACCGGCATAGGCACCTTAAAAACCCCTCCCGACAGGAAAGAAGTTCAAACTTGTTCACGNGATTCCATGCTCTTTAATGTGGAGTTGAAAATCTAGAAGAGAAAGTGGCGGGGCTGTGGGCGCAAGCACCCTTGAGGTTGAACTGCTGTCAATATTTCTGCGCAGGTGAACCAGCACAATAATATTGACAGCAGCTGTTGAGTGCAGGGCCTCCCTGCTTCTCGTCGAGTGCGTCGATAAACTGGGCAGCTCAGTCATGGCATCTACTCCATCTTCGCTCTTCCGTGCTGACAGCAGGATCTCCACGCCGTGGGTGAATGTGAGGACCAAACGTGGTGAAGCCACCCCCTCGTCATCCTCCAAAATAGTAAATCGGTCTTGGGTGAGCTCTAAGAACAGCCTAGGTGGGACATCCAGGACCTACCAGTGATGGTTGCGAATCGACTGGCCCAGGAGTGAAGGCTGATGTCAGGGTTGCATCCAAGATCCGATGCACTCCATTCCATTCCTCACGCATCCACAGTCGGCCGCCCACAGAATCCAGCAGTGAAGTTCGCTACGCTTAGCCCATGGCACCTCGAGATCCCCCTCCCCGCCTTGATCGTTGGGCTGCCTCCTGCACGACGCACTTCGCCATCTCGTACTGAGCTACCCAGGTTCCCGACGTCCACGACGACAGAACTTTCGCACTGGCCAGTTGGTCCACGGGCTGGTAAAGGAATATTTCCAGCCACCCCAGAGCCTGAAGATTCCCTATCCGCCACCTAGGAACGCGACGAGTTGTGAAGTAGTCACCGCACCCAAGCTGCCATAGTCCCGCCGTACTCGCAGAAGTCCCTCGCCTTCGCTGGTCCCAAGGGACGGCAGATCCCGGAGAGAGAGTTGCCACGAGCACGATGTTGATCCCACGAATTCACCGATTCCGCGAACTCCAGCCGCACACGTCAGAAAAATGGCGTCACTGACCAGCAACTCGTCGGAACGCCGTCAGCCGGTCAGCGTTTGGTAACCTACTTGGCAGCCAGCAGTTCAGCCAATACGGTTCCTTTCGCAGCACGCAGTAGGCATTCAGACTTCAGACTAGTTTCCAGAGCTTCGTGCAGTCAGACAATCGGTACGCTCATACCAAGGACACCGCCACACAATTTAATCTCTGTGTATTTATCTACTGTGGGGTATAGTAGAAGTTCAAACTTCCAGTTGATACGGATACGCCGTTTTCATCGTGCACTGATATTCATACGGTGGTAGTACATGTCCAAACTAGAGTAAATCGATGCAATAGAGAACTGTATGCTGTGTGTACTCAAGGGGGGCGACATTCTACAGGCCTTTGGAGTCATTATTTTCTCAGGTCACGGTCACGTTGCCAACACCAAAAATGCAATATAAATGTATTAATTTTTAATAAAAATTATGAACTTAGGTACAGTCAAAATACCTTTGCTCAGTTTATGACTGCGGGGTGGTTATAAAAATAATTTCACTTTTAATATGAAGCAAATCACACATTCGCAATTTTATGACTTTACGTGATTGTTGCACAGTTGCTGCCCTGTTCCACTTGATGCTTTGTGCCTTGCCTACTGTTATGTTTACCGAGATCGTTGATTTTCTATTTGGTTTGTTAGAAGGACGTAAATACAAAGAAGGAGTTTCAGAAAATGAACAGTTGCCAATCTTCAATGCCTAATTACAGAGATTATTGGACGTCATCAATCAAAATAATGTTTACCAGTTTCCAACTGGATTAACAATAGCAATGGTGGTTCTAGAAACCCATTAAGGAGGGGGCTACTTGAGGAATGGGGCACTATAAATTACGTTAAAACCACATGTTTACCAGTAAGAATTAAGTTTTAATGCTACATAAAAATATCAGCACTAACGTTTTAGATTGTCCATTTACCATACTACTTTTTAAAATTTCTTATCACTCCAAGTGTATATATTAACAATGTTCTTGGTTTCAAGAATAATCTCATTTTATTCAATATAAAATCGAGCTTTAAGGCAGGGGTTAAACCCTCCCCCTCTCCTCCGGCATCTTAAATCCTCCAATGAACATTAGGAAAAAACGTAAAACCAAAGTCACTTAGACAACGTTTACCTTGGCGTAGATGGATTCCATAGATTCGTTAAGTTTGTGTCATCAGGGTAGCCAATACCTGAATTCATAGCTTTCATCGTATTGACGTGCTTTGACGAATGTTGTTTTTTCTGCAATGAAGTGTGACGTGTTTGCGATTTGTAGCTCAAAATAAAACTCGGCACAATACAGGGGAGTGTCGCCTCTCTACTGTGTGTGTACTGTGGCCACAGTGGAAGAGGACGCCGTTTGGCGCCCCCGGAATGCGGTGTGGTGGACGCCTGCGTGCAAGGGCGTGCACGCCGCCCAGGCATGTCAACAACGCAGCCACGCGCATACTGAAAACCGGCCCGGACAGTGACACACTGTGACACGGCCCCACCTGTGTGTCTTAGCATTCACACCATCCCTACCTGCACGTGACGTCGAGTGTGGCAAGCCGTGCTCATCCCTCCCTGTCTCATTTCACTCGATTTGGTCTGGTGGACGGGTCCCAGGTTCGATTCCCAACCGAGTCGGGGGCAGTTAGTACGTAATTCTTATACAGGAACTCTGGGCCAGTTTTATTGCAAACCCATACAAAATATTTTACGTATCCTTCTAAAATAGTCGTTTTACACTGATACGATGGCCGTTCTATCAGTGGGAAACTAATATCTCTAGGGACTGAAAACTGTTTCGACTTAATTTTTAAAAACGCTATATTTCGAACGCATGTACATTTCTGTTATGTTTGTAGTTGGACCACAGTTTATTAGAAACGCCGAGGTTAACTTTGAGCCAGTAACAGACTTGCTGGGAAACAACACCGAATTCCTTACTATTGCTGAGATAAAACTGACTACAAACTTGGGCAGCAGCTAATGGATAGAAAGCTGAGGCACGAAAATACATAAAACCTTGGAGTTTCGCCTACAGGTCGTTTAAAAGGCGAAGTTTTCCTGTCCTTAAATATGTATATGGATAAGTTTTTTTATTAAAGTGATCTAGCTCTCTTGTAGAATATATCAACTGATAATTCCTCAAATGTAAAACTGTGTTCCCTGTCCGGGGCTAAGTACTAAATTGTGTCTGATGACCACTGTCAATCTACGATTGGTCATAAATCCTGGATTCAAAATTGTGATTCACCAACAAAGATGCGGTTAATTGGACCTAGGAGTTAGCATTTCGTTTCCTGCAATGACTGAAGTTGTGGCCGAATCGCTGGTCCTTGGTAGCAATTTAGAAGAACAGGAAGGTGCAGATGACACTTATGTTGGCCTCTGTAGGCCTTATCAGAATTCCTAAGCACATATTTGGGACTGCAACCACAGCATTTGCTGTTTTGTCTCTCCTATAGATTGTTGGGTTGTCTTGAACTGAGCTCATCACTGAGCTCAACACCTAGTCTTCTTCTAAAGAATTATTCTCGCGATGATCAGAATTTGAAACATCAGAAATTCTGAAAAAAGTGATTTAAAACTGCATTTTGAATTAAAAGGATATATTCCTGTTGTGGCAATATCATTATTGCAAATAAAATAGCCGTGTGGTTTTTTATTTACATTGTAAAGCTATTTTTTTACTTGTGCGCTTGGAAACAACTTTATGGTGTTAAAAATTATGATCTTTCGAAATATATTTACTAAAACATTTGCCAGCTGTAGGATTCCATTGGGATGAGAGCACGCATTCTTACACACTACATTAATCCGTCTTACAGTCCATGGAGTTATTTGACTAGTGTTGGGGAGCTATATGTTGTTTATATTTCGGCATAAAAGCAGGTCTCTGCCCATGCCATCGTAATAACATCGTCCAGCGGCTGGACACCTTCGAGGGTAACTGATCACTTTCGATCAGGAAATCCGCACGTGAAAGCGCTTATTTAAAAATTGGCATAATTGCTGCAGCATGTATAGTAATTAATAAAGAATAATTCTTGCCTGATAATCGCTTCAATTACTTGTTTTTTGAATACAGAAAATTTCTAATTAATACGTAGTAAAATATTTAAAAGTAACTGTAACAGCATCGATAATAAGTAAACATCAGTTCGGATGTATAGGCCAGTATAATGATTATACCGATTCGGGGCCAATGGGACCTGGGACCAGAGGTCGGAGCTGTTCATGCTCTGTCATTCCGATCCCCCAGGACCATCAAATTGTGGGGAAACATGCGTCCTACTGAGCCTGCTGGAGGAAGAGAATGGCCTTCGGTTCGAGAACGTGTGCCAATATTCAAAATCGCTCCAGCAACCGAAATACCAAAAACTGGCACGAGTACTGCAGGCCGTGGATGGCGTGAGTTATTTCCCTTACAGCGATAATGAAGCCATCGTGCCGTCCCATGCTAAAGTACTCCTGGATACACTTTTGTTTTTTGCAGGCAATGTCATCGAAGATAAATATCGAGTTTGCCAATGCTCAGTAGGACGCATGTTTTTCCACAATTTGATCGTTTCGCGATGATGCACCTCAATGTATTCGAAAATGGCTTCCATGTCATGATTCGTGGGAGATATCTTCATTTTCAGCAGGAATATGTATGGGTAGAGTAACATCTTGCTTGATAATATGTATGTTACCACTGCAATCTTGTGGAGCAGTTGTGGATCATGTGGAGCGATTGTGGAGAGTGTGTAGCATGTGGATCAGGTTGAGCAGTTGTGGAGCAGGTGGAGCAATTTTGGAGCGATTGTGGAGCATGAGGAGCAGGTGGAGCGATTGTGGAGCAGGTGGGGCGATTGTGGAGCAGG
This sequence comes from Clitarchus hookeri, assembly GCA_002778355.1. Lineage (NCBI taxonomy): Eukaryota > Metazoa > Arthropoda > Insecta > Phasmatodea > Phasmatidae > Clitarchus > Clitarchus hookeri. The sequence continues at coordinate 36,055 of NQII01005419.1, forward strand.
TGGAACGATTTTGGAGCAGGTGGAGCGATTTTGGAGCATGCGGAGATTGAAAATTATGATATGCTTGTATTTGTATAGAATCAGTGCTGCAAATTTTAGAATGTTTCTTTGAAGCATCCCTCCGAGTAAACTGTCTTTGGTAGATTTTGCATTCAAAAGTCACACTTGAAGTATTCATTCTGCAGGTCATTATTTCATGTCGTCGTAAATTCCTCAAAGCTGTAAATGATTTACCGCAGAAGCTACAAAGAAGATGCATCATTGGCACTTTGCGTCCGTCCGTGCTGTTCCAAGCCTAGAATGATACTGAAACGAAAATGTATAAAAGGATCGTATTTATACTTTTCTCGCCCAGTTCACTGCGATGCCTCGAAGAGGTAAGACTATAGTAGGAAGCGGGATCGTCGATACGCTGATCAACAATCTAACATTCGAGCTGCACAATCCCGGATATGGGCTCTGCGGGCAAGGACCAAACTAGCTAAAAGGCTGTTATGCGCCGACACAGGCATCAATGCACTGGACGAAGCATGCAAGAAGCACGATATCGCTTACTCCCTAAAAAAGGATCTGGAACACCGACACCAGGCAGACAAGATACTTGCACAGAGGGCCGACGAGATAAGAAAATCATCAGACACTGGACTCGGAGAAAAAAATTGCCGCCTGGGGTGTATCCAACATGATCAAGACCAAGGTGAAGATTGTAATGGGAGAAAATAGCAAGAGAAAGACACAGGTTAAAATTGGAACAAGTACAGAGAGCAAGAGAAAGGCACAAGTGAAACTAAAAAGCAGTGACAAAGGGAAGACTAGCATGCAAGGCCATGAAAACATCTACTGGAGGATTATTTCCATTGGTTTTCCTGCACTCGGGGCTCTCGGGGGCCTAATCGGAGCCACGAGTCCGAGCCCTCAACACAGAATTGAACGAACGGAAACAGTTGTCTGAGGCCCAAAGACACTATGCAAATATGGAAGCTATCGCCTTGGGTAAAAAAACGGCCAAGGTCTCTACCTAAAGCCATACCCAGTAGGAGGCAAAAGTGTGCAAAAGCGACACAGCAGGAAGAGGCGATAATGAAATCTATACAGAAACGACCGCTCACGAACATGGATTTGGGACTGTTTCAACACAAATTGGAAATACCGGATTTCAGAGGAGTGCTTATGAGAGATTCTTTGCCCTCTAAACCCAAGAGAGACGAATGTGCCATAATTAATCTGGACATGCCAGTCGGGCCCGGTACGTACTGTGTAGTTTACGTAAAATTGGGCAAACATGCAGACTATTGTGATAGTTTTGGGGATTTGCGTCCTCCACCCGAACTGCGACAGTACCTGAAAGGATCGGAACTCACATACAACTACGAGATGAAGCAGATGCCTAACACGTGGAACTGTGGACATTTGTGTATTCGCTCCCTGACTCGTCCGTACAAGTAATTGTATAAAATGGCTGTACATCGTGAGGAAACCATCAGTCATGTCGATAATGCTTACCTTGACGGGTCGTAGCTCCGAGCTGCGTGTGGTACACTTTCCACCACTCGACCAAAGGGGGAATGGTGCATAGGCCTTGTCGATTTTCAAACATACAATGCGATACCGAGCATCGATGAAAAAAACTGCAATATGTACCTCGTTAAAAGCGGTAATGTTTCCCATGAGGTGTCACTGCCCATAGGCTCTTATGAAATAGACGACATTGCAAGGTGCATTGAAGACTGTGTCCCCCGACACAGAATTCGAACTACATGAGAATTCCAATACTCTGAAGAGTTGTATCATATGCAGCGAAGATATAAACTTTACGAAACCGGATACTATCGGACCGATGCTCGGGTTCGAGCCATGCATATACAAAGCCGGCAAAACACACGAGTCGTCACGGCCCGTAAACATATTGCCAGTCAATGTGATACGAATAAACTGCAATTTAACGAGTGGCACATGCTTCAATGGCAGGCCGAGCAATACACTGCACGAATTTTCGCCTATGGTCCCTCCAGGTTTTAAACTGCTCGTAGCACCACATTTATGTTCCGGTCGTCGCGAAGAGAGCACACGAGGTGGTCGTGACAGTTGCCAACCAGCATGGAGAGTTGGTGAACTTTAGAAACGAAGAAATCACCCTAAGCCGTCATTTGAGAANTGCTTCAATGGCAGGCCGAGCAATACACTGCACGAATTTTCGCCTATGGTCCCTCCAGGTTTTAAACTGCTCGTAGTACCACATTTATGTTCCGGTCGTCGCGAAGAGAGCACACGAGGTGGTCGTGACAGTTGCCAACCAGCATGGAGAGTTGGTGAACTTTAGAAACGAAGAAATCACCCTAAGCCGTCATTTGAGCAGATGGGAATAATATTTACGGCGACTAGAAGCAATAAAATTAAGTGTCGTGCAAAACCTGCAATCAGTACGCTGCAGGTCTCCAAGGAGTTAACACATGTTAGAGAGATTATCCTCCGCAGTCTCGGCTTCAAACTCAAACATCATGGAATATTACCTAAACATCGAAGAGCCTGTTGTTCGTGAAGGCAGCTTAACGAAGGTGGAACTTCATGTGTACCAGCCTTTCCTGATCGGACCGTACACACTACCATAGGAAGTTCGGTTAGCGGTCTAACACCAAGATATCTGGTCTCTTCCTAGCCAGTCTTTCCTGCGAAATAGGGGGACTCTGACGAAAGAAGATGGAACCAACCCGGCATCGAAGAAAATAATGAGCAATGGAATTCTCCACCTTATCGATAGCATAATGTATTTTCTCAGCTGTTACGAGGTGGACCAGTCGCGAGATGTGGACATAACCTCAACGATCAAACATTACCTCTCACTCACGTCAAATGAGCTGTATGTGGCCAAGATGGCAGGTTGCGGAATCGAAGATGACTACAATATTCCTATATACCCTGGAGGAGAGTTCTAAGTGTACACCCCGCTCTCCATGCCGAAGACTACAAAAGAATTATCTTCTATTCTAATCTGGAACTGGTATTGCTTCTAGCCAATATGCATGCAGACACCATCGTGAGTATGGGAGAAAACCTGGAGACAGTGAAACTGAAACTACAATTTATCGAATGAATGCTGCCTCATGTGCAGTTGATCACTGCTGAACGTATCAATATTCTAGAGAATGTGGAATATGGCAAAAACATCGATGTGGCTGTCAGGTCGTGGAGTCTGAAGACATACCCCAGACTGCCAGCAAGCCAGCGCATCAACTGGATGGTTAAGTCCAGCTTTGCTTCTGAGAAACCGAGGTCATAATTGTTGGGCTACAGACCGGGAGACAACACAATGCGAGAGTGAGGCATTCGCCGTTCGACACATGTCAAATAGAAAATGTGAGAATATTTTTGAATATTTTTGAACATTAGCTCTGAAAATGGCATTTACCTGCTGGCATATCAAATGTATGCTCAATTTGAAAAATGTATATTATGGACGTCCCCAAACCACGATATTGAACCTTGAAACTTTCAAGAGTTTGGCCCCGCTCTTGGTATTCGATGTGAGTAAACTTGACGAGCGTATTACCTCCAATGTAATCGACTGCAGGATCGAATTCATGACACATAGAAATATACCTGCAAACACACACACACACATTCTGCTTGATACTTCACGATTTGCTTGTATCGTACAATTGTCGAGATAAGACCGTCAAAAAACTGTCGTGAGCACTGCTGAGAATATATGAATATAACTGTTCACACACTAGAACTGTTTATTCATCTTCGAGCTATAGAAATGTAAGTTTTTTTAAGATAATTTTGTAATAATAATAATTTTCTAATAATATTTTAATAATAAATTTTTTGAATAATAATTTTTTTAATAATAATTTTAAATAATACATTTTTGGAATTTTTTGGGTTCAAGGTCATGGGGCCAAGGTCAAAGTCACCTAGATCCAATATGGCTGCTAAGATGGATGACAGAAGCAATATGGCTGACGGTTGTCTCCAGCTCCGGACCCTGTGTATCGACTTGGCATACCCTATGCCTATAAAACCAATATGGCCGCCACTGCTCTGCACTCGAAAACTATCATCCCAAATTCTCCCGATGTATCGAAAAGTGCCTTTCTGCGGCTGGTTTTTGCACTGGAGATTGGTGTTTTTTAAAAGAAAAGCAGGAAATTTTGAGAGAAAAAAAGGAAATTTTGAAGGAAAATAGTCAATCCTGAGGGAAAAAAGTAAAAATTTGAGGAAGAAATGGCTGCTGGGGGACCGAAATGACAGCATGAACAGTTCCGAGGCTCCGGTCCCAGGTCCCGTTGCCCCCGAATCGGTATAATCATTATACTTCGGCCTATACACACACAAATGGAAAAAAGACAAACCCAGACGTATTTACGTAAAACCCATAGCCGTATCTCCAACATAGCCACACCCCAATAAAAAAAAAAAAAAAAAGTTTATGATGAAAATCACCTTTAAAGACGGCTGTGTAGTCGATGTTACTAAGGTCTTCGGACAGTGAGATCCCGGGTTGTGATCATGAGCAAGCTATTAATGTGTTTGCAGTTTTATAAATAGAGTTTATATTATATTGGCATTTTAGCTCCTCCCCCTTCTTGCGACATTAGCTTACTGGTATTAAATGGTATTAATACGTCCAATCAACAGCAACAATACTGAGTTAGCCATTTTCAACTTTTCATGTATAGTTGCGATAATCCCCTCCCCCATATGAAAGTATTTTTTCAATCCCAATTCCAGAAAAATGTTGGTGCCGTTCGTTGGTATAAGCTTCGTAATTAAAGCGAGCGGGATGGGAACACCGGACTGGCACTCAGGAGGATCCGGGTTTGATCCCTAGTCCAGCCGTCCTGATATCGCTATTCCCCTGTTTTTCGAAATCACTGCAAGAAAATGCCGGGACAGTCCCTTAATACCAACCATGGCAGTTCCTTCCCGCTCTTGTTTATCTAAACAACTTGCATCAATTCTAATTACCCCGCTGTTGACGACAGACCTTGAGAAAGATGTAATACTGATGGCTGATTACTGATGATGTCGAATGGGTAGCCAGAAGGCTAGTGCGGAACCCAGGGAACGTCACGGCGCGGAGGCTTGGCAGGATGATAACGCTGAGATTTGGCGGTATCTCCCGCAGTATGGAGATGAGCATGACGCACAGACCACTTTAAAAACGCCAATGGCCTGTGACTGGAATCTAACCCGGATCCCCCGGGTTAGATACAGTCCTGTCCATTAAATCACGATTACTCAGCTTTACCGAGCAGTTTTTAAAACAGAAAGTGTCTTGGTTTCTACGACGTCCCGGACTAGCACGCTACATGATGGCGTGGCGTGCACGCGCGGCCCGATTGTGTGGCGGCGGATCAAGGTCACGAGGATGTCCGGGGCTTAATTGCTAACACAGAAGGATCGCGACGGCACCTGTCAGTGAGGTCCGCCTGGCTGCCGGCCCGATCTACATGAGCGACGGCGCTCCTCGTACGAGACACCCTCCTGGGCTCCCGCCAACCGGTCATCAGCTCCTGCACGTCTGCCACTGCGAACCTCGATAAGAAAGAAACACTTTCGTACGCAATAGATATTCCCAATCCATAGTTGGCCGCGGTGGTATAGAGGTCAGACCAACCGCCTTTTACCTTGTTGGACCGGGTTCTACTCCCGGCGGGCCAACTCTCGAATTACGCATGCGGGAAACGTGACGAATGTAGCCGGCGATAGGGTGGGGTCTCTCTGTCTGCTGCCATTTCCCCTGCCACTGTTCTTCATATCATCGAAGCTGAAGAGCTCAGCTGTTAATTGCCACCCAATTCTTTTACACTGTTCACCCGCTATTTTCCACTCACGAGCCGATTACATGCCGAAGGAAGGGTCTATGCAAATGAAACACGAGGGGAGGCTGGCAGTTACATGATTTAATTATCTTCATAGCCGTATTTAGTTTCCATCATTTGTTTTCCATTTTAAAGTACCGACTTTGCAACAGGATTTGTCACTCTTATTTACATTTCCTTAAATTTTAAAGAGGCTATTTGTAATGTTCAGTAGTTCAATTGGCACCACTGAATATCTTAAATATCCCACTGAAATAGGGGAACATTTATATGTGATTTTTTGTGTCACAGTCACCCCAACTTGTCACAAAGTGACTCCCGCTTACGGTATTGCAATGTCAGATACCGCCATTTTTGTCATGCACGATAATGATCAGCTGAGCACATCTAACATCAAAGATATTTTAGAACCTATCCAATTTACAAAATGTTTGATGGTAACTAGAGCCAAATACCGTATAAATGAGAATACGCGAAACTTAGTGCTTTCTCGATACATTTACTGGCAAACATGGTGCGTGCACTACGAGTGCTGGCTGGACTGATGAAAACGCAGAATATAATACTACGACTGGTGCATAAACTATCTANGTGCGTGCACTACGAGTGCTGGCTGGACTGATGAAAACGCAGAATATAATACTACGACTGGTGCATAAACTATCTGAAACCGAATAATGTTTTGGTTTTTACTGTGCGTATCTCCCGATGGCAGGAAAACTATGTGCGTTTTATAGCTGCAGTTTTTATAATGTTAAAAATACGTCTAAATCGTTCTTTTGTTTCCCAGAGACAAAAATATGAAGTAATAAATATTGTTCAGATTTTTAAGTATGTAAATCTCTTTTATATTTCCTGATACTGTTTTAAACAAACATTAGGTTATTTTACATTGAAGTTAATTCGGAATGTATTTANGTGCGTGCACTACGAGTGCTGGCTGGACTGATGAAAACGCAGAATATAATACTACGACTGGTGCATAAACTATCTAAAACCGAATAATGTTTTGGTTTTTACTGTGCGTATCTCTCCCGATGGCAGGAAAATTATGTGCGTTTTATAGCTGCAGTTTTTATAATGTTAAAAATACGTCTAAATCGTTCTTTTGTTTCCCAGAGACAAAAATATGAAGTAATAAATATTGTTCAGATTTTAAAGTATGTAAAGCTCTTTTATATTTCCTGATACTGTTTTAAACAAACATTAGGTTATTTTACATTGAAGTTAATTCGGAATGTATTTAATTATTTCACAATCCTCCACAGCTCCTTAAATCAATAAGAAACGCTTTAAAAAAATATGACATTTAGAATGACCCTACAAAATGTTTTTGTAATATATAGTTGATTTTTACATAAAATACAAAGAAATTAAACCACGTTTGACTCCATAGCTAAGTAAAAAATGTTTGGACTTGCCTCCCTTTTCTCCAATGAGAGTATGCTCGGCTGCAAGAATTTTAAGTCATTCAGTGATAGCAGGTGTAATGATTCACATTTAATGTAGAAACTTAAATTCTTTGCCTACTTGATTCAGGAACTCAAACTCATTTGGTAGTTTTTTTTTCTTTTTTTTCTTTTTTTCACAAATTTGTGCTGCATATTTGAATCTGGTTTTATTCTACGGTTTTAACATTTACAATAAGATAACATTTCTCAAATTAATGTTTTTTTTATTTCATTCATGGTTTCAATGTTTGACAATAAAACATATTTTGAAAGAGCACATAATGTTTCACGTCTTCTCAACTTTGAGTGAAGATAATACTTCAAATGATAGCCAGGACAGCTCCAAAACGGCTGAAACACCAAAAAAAAAACAGAAGTCAAAAAACACTCGCTCCCCCGGTGTACATCCTAGACACTTCGAGACTTAAATACCTGGCTCTCCAATTCAGCGAAAAGTACCTCGTGAAAATATCAGTCACTAACAGACAACACCTGAAGGTGCTTGTAGAGAGGAAGAACCACTCTTCTTTCTGCAAGTTCCTAGAATACCATGAAATACAATATTACACGCACGCTCAGAAAAACGAAAGGGCAAACAAAATAGTCACTAAAGGATTACCACACAACGCAGACACACAACAAATAATGAAAGAAATTAAACAATATAGCTTAAGTCCAATCTACGTCTGGAAATTCAGAACACCAGCTGGCACACCTGCAAACTTGGGGGCTGTAGTACAACACAAAAAATTCGACGTACTGAAAATAAGCAAACTTTATTACACGTCAGTAATAGTTACAAATAGTTGTTTCAGAAACACGGCGTCGGATTCAGGACGAGGGAAGAATTTCCAAAATTTTGGAAAATTTTGGATTGCCTCCTACCACCCCTTTTCCACTTTTTCCATCAGAATTTCCCTTTCCCCCTAAAACTGACTGATTTGCCAGAATTTCACTCAAAATTTCCCGAATTTACCTCAACATTTTTCAAAATTTTTAATTTTCTAAAAATTTATGTTTTTTTATTTTCAAAAATTTTCCAACATTTTTCCAAAGGTCAAGATTTTTTTTTTTCAATTTTTTTTCAATTTTTTTTTTCGAAATGTTTTTTTTTTCTTAGAATTTTTTTTTAATTTACTGTTTTTGAGCATTCCATATACCCAAAAGTCATGCTCTTGCATTCCAAGCTTGGGGATCCCTGCCACGATGCCCCGACTGGTCCCTACTTCATGCTCTTGCATTCCAAGCTGGGGGATGCCTGCGCGACGCCCCAACTGATCCCTACTTCAAGCTGTTGCATTCCAAGCTGGGGGATTCTAACGACGACGCACCAACTGGTCCCTACTTCATGCTCTTGCATTACAAGCTGGGGGATCCCTGCCACGACGCCCCGACTAGGTTTTCTCCGTGTGCTGAATGCTCATGGTGGCCAGCCATTTTGTCAGCCAGTACCCACGGATCTCTACGATAACACCCTGACCCCAGATCCCTGCCATCACTCCCGGGAAGGTTTACTCCATATGTCACATGCTCACAGAGCGGCCATTTTGTCAGCCAGTACCCGGGGGATGCCCGAGACGACGCCCCGACTCCCTACCACAATACCCCAGCGCAGTTTTCCCCGTGTGCTGCTAAATTAGAATACTAAGCGTACCCATCACGACGCCACGACGACTTGTCCCTGCGAGTCGTCCGTGCCACAACGCCCCGGCGCGGTTTTCTACGTGTGCTGCTGCTGAATTAGAAAACTAGGTAATACTTTCCTACTAGAACTTGTACGTCCCAAGCTAGGCGTGTCCCCCTGCCATGATGCCACCCAGCCAGTGGTGGCCATATTCCTAGCTAGTACCCTACGTCATCCGCTCCAAAGCAAAGGGACATCCCCGTCACGGCTCCACCCAGCCAGCGGAGGCCATGTTGCTAGCTAGTAACCTACGTCATGCGCTCCACAGCAAAGAGACATCACGACGCCTTGTCCCTGCGAGTCGTCCCTGCGACGACGACGCCCCAGCGAGGGTAACTCCGTGTTCTGCTAAATTGGATTACTAAGTAATTCCTTCCTACTAGAACTGGTACGTCATGCTCCTGCGACACACACACACACACACGCACACGCACACACATGCACACACCTGACACGACGCCTCGGGGTGGTTTTCTCCATGTGCTGCAAGCTCAAGGTGGCCATTTCGTCAGCCAGTATCAATGGAGGCCATTTTGACAGCCAGTACCCTCGTCCCCGTGGCAACGCTTCGACCCCAGATCCCCACCACGATGCCACCTAAACACCTGGCCAGTTCGACGGCTGTGTGTCGTCACCACCACGATGCCCCGACGAGGTGGGGCATCCCTGTAACGACGCCCCAACGACGACTTGTCGCTGCCACAACGCTCCGATGTGGTTTTCTACATGTGCTGCTAAATTAGAATACTAAGTAATTCCTTCCTACTAGAACTTGTAGGTCATGCTCCCAAGCTAGGGTCGTCCCCGTCACGACGTCACCCAGCCAGTGGTGGCCATGTTGCTAGATAGTACCCTACGTCATGCGCTCCAAAGCAAAGGGACGTCACATCGCCTTGTCCATGTGAGTCGTCCCCGCGATGACGCCCTGGCAAGGGTTGCTCCATTTTCTGGTAAATTAGAATACTAAGTAATTTTTTCTTACTTTAACTGGTACAACATGCTCCCGCGACACACACACCCACACACGCCACACCCACACGCCCACACACGCACACACGCTTACCTACACCTCGCAGCAGCAGCGTTGCCCTCACGCACAGAATGACGCTGTAACCCAGCAACAAACGTATGTAAAGCAAAAACCAGCATACCACCCGATAAAAGGTTAAATATTGATATGAATATTATTATTATTATAAATGTTAAACAACTTACAACACGAACAGATGACCACACACGCGAAGCGTAACTGAAAAACCGTCCGAGGGACAGCGTCCGGAGGAGACAACTTTCTCCTACACTGCCGGCCAGCGAGCAGAAACAACAACATTCACGGACAGTGGCCGGAGGCTTCAGTAGTATGGGCTAACACTCGCTCTCGGGGCAGCGATGACCAGCACGCGAGTGCAGTCCCCACGCCTGCCTGTCGTGACTTGAAAGCACTCCCCCACATTTTCACCGACACAGCTCCGTGCGAGCCCCGGCCAGTTGGAAAGCAAAAACACTTACACAATGCATGTAGGAACAATAATACACACACATACACACAGAATTCAATGTCTAAGAATAAAGTTTATTTACTCAAAATTACATTCAATTACAGTGCATACACAACTCTTGCAGAAAAAAATTACACATCAGTAAGTGCAGATCTGAGGACCCAACTGCTATGGCGAGGGTGAAAGCATGCCCCACCCCACACCCCTGCCTTACAATATCATATTTCACACACATCACGTACCTCGCAGCAGCAGCGTTGCCTTCATTGCCCCCTGTCATACGACTTCTCACATCATAAACATAGTTGACCCTAATTTCCGAATCGTAAAAGATATAGATACCAAATTTGCAAAATGCACATCACCCCCCGGCAACGAAAATTATCAAAGAGGCATTTATGGCCTATACAAACTTATAGACATAGTTGGCCGTAATTCCCGAACCGTTTAAGATACAGCCGCCAAATTCATAACATAGAAATCACCTCCGTCAACGAAAACAGGCGCGTGGTCAGTTACGCCCTAAGTGAACTTATAAATCACAGTTGGCTGTAATTTCCGAACCGGATAAGATACAGCTGCCAAATTCGTAACATAAACATCACCCCGTCTCGGATTGACTATGCGAGGCTAAGGGGTATCAACACTGACAAACTAGCACCATTCATCGTGGCTAAAGAATGTTCGTGTTCATTGCCCTTCTGTTATACAACTTCTCACATTGTATAAGCATAGCTGACTTTAACTTCCCAACCGTTTAAGATATCACCTACAACAACGAAAAAAAAATTCACAGGATCATTTAAGCCCTACAAGCATAATTGGTATAATTTCCGAGCTGTTTAAGATACAGACGTCAAATTCATAACATAGACATCGTCCCCCACCAACAAAGATTATCACAAAGTAATTTATGTCCTACAACCATAAAAGTTATCACAGAATTATTTAAGCCCTATAAGCATAGTTGCTCGTAATTCCCGAACCGTTTAAGATACAGTCATCCAATTCGTAACATAGGCAGCACCCCCGACAATGAAAAGTATCAGTCATTTATGCCCTATTCGTACTTATAATCATAGTTGCGTAACGTAGACATCACCCCCGACAACGAAAATTATCACAGTCATTTATGCCCTATGCGTGCTTATAAGCACAGTTGGCCTAATTCCCGATTCGTTTAAGATACAGCAGCCAAATTCATAACATAGGCATCACCCCCGACAACAAAAATTATCACAGAGTCATTTATGTCCTATACGAACTTATAGGCATAGTTGACTGTAGTAAATGTTCCGCTCGAATGAATAATATGTCGAGCATGTAGCAAACTACTGTTTTGTATTCTTATTATAACAAGTCTGTAAATAAAGGTAAAAGTATACACATTTTTATGTGTTATTCATGTATCTTAACACATGCTAATATTAGGTTTACCTCCATAACTATGAAAAAAACAGATTTTGTCTAAGTCTGAAAGTGCATTAATAGTTTTTGTATAGTGACAAGTCTCGAACACAGTACCCCACCGGCGGGAAATGTCCGCTATGAAGTGTAGAACATTGTGAAAACGATAGAATATTGTTATAGTGATCAGATAATGTTATTAGATATCATAACAAACATAAAGATTAAATCACTTGCAGCACTCAGATACCGAGCTAGTATACCTGTCTAAAGAATTCCTTCACACATATGTACAGCCCGAAATAAAATACGTGCTACCATTTCGGTGGGGCCACAGCGTTGCAGTGGATAGACGACATGTCAAACTTCCTGCTCTTGCATTACATTATGACTGTGGGGCTGCGGTAGTGCAGTGGATATATAACACACTGCCTCAGGCGGTGCGGGGCCTTACTATTGAATTTCGACGGGTGCCGCGGTGGTACGGTGGATAGACGACGCATCAAACTCACGCTCTTGTGTTCCACGACTGCGGTGATTCAGTGGATATACGACTCACCAAACTTCACACTCTAGCATTCCAGGGTGTCCCCGCGTCGAAGCCCCTATTTCACGCTCTCGCATTCTGGCGTGTCCCCGCAACGACACCCCATCACATCGCCCCAGACTGTGCGGGATTTTTTTTCAAAATTTTAGACAACTCAATTCCTGGGGCCAAGGTGGTGCGGCAGATAGACGTCACGCTCTTGTATTCCACGACTGTGGTGATGTAGTAGATAGACGACTCACCAAACTTCACTCTCTAACATTCCATGGTGGGTAGACGACTCGCTTCCTGAGGACCGAGGTGGTGTTATGGGTAGACAACTCGCTTCTTGGGGCCTTGGTGGTGTGGTGGGTAGACGACTCGCTTACTGGGGACCGCGGTGGTGACAGTATTCAAACTTCATGCTCACGCATTCCGAGGCTCCCTACGACGACTCCACCTTCCCGGGTCCATGGTGATGTGGTGGGTAGACGACTCGCTTCCTAAGGACCGCAGCAGTGACAGTATTCAACTTCATGATTACGCATTCCCAGGCTCCATACGACGACTCCGCCATCCTGGGGGCCACGGTGGTGTGGTGGGTAGACGACTCGCTTCTTGGGGCCTCGGTGATGTTGTAGATAGACGACTCGCTTCTTGGGGGTCGTTGTGGTGACAGTATTCAAACTTCATGCTCACTCATTCCGAGGCTCCCTACAACGGGACCACGTGCGCGTGCGCACGCACTCACACGCGAACACGTCCGCCGGCCATCGAGCGGAAACAATAACCTATCATAATGGATGCTGCCGCACACAACGATAAAAGAGCCTAACATTTTACGCGAGGCTCTCGAAAGATTCTCGTCACTGACGAAGTTGGCAACCTATCATAAAGAACGCTACGGCACACAGCGATAAAGCGGCCTAACATGTTACACGAGGCTCTCGAAAGTGTCTCGTCATTGACAAAGCTGGCAGTCTATCATAAAGGACACTGTCACACACAAGGATGAAGGGGTGTAACTTGTTACGTGAGGCTGAATTTTATTTGTGTATGTTTTCATATTTATTTCGTTCGGAAATGATAGTTAACTATGGTTATTAGTACGCATAGAACATATACACACAATAATATGTGTGTTTATACCCGTGTAGTGATTTTCGTTGTCGGTAGTGAGTGCTTCTGTGTGTATTGCTCAAGCATCCCATAGATAGGGAACTGAGTCCGAGACTTGGCACTATACAAAAACTATTAATTATCATTCAGACTTTGACAAAATCTAGTTTTTTTCCCCTTGTGGTTTATGTGAACCTAGTATTATTGAGGGTTAAGATAAATGAGTAACCTAGAAATAATTTATACACTTTACCTTTATTTACAGACTTGACATAATAAGAATACAAAATCATATTTGATACAAGCTCAACATATTCTTCATTCAAGTGGTACATTTATTGTAAGTGTTTATGCAAAACAATTCCTGCTGTGAGCATACAAGACACTCTTATTCGAATATGCCATACAACAAACAGTTAATGCATGTGTAGGTCTTGTAGACGGTGGCAAATTTGCAGTTGCTATCTTCATGATGTTTGGTTCTGATGCGCTTACTGAATGTCTTGCCGCAATACATGCACTCGCTTCCCGATGAACGATAAACATTTCCTTTGCACTTCTTGATATGTCTATACAGATTATCACTGCGGGTACACATCATCGCAGTTATCACAGTGAAAAACTTGGTATGCTGGGCTGAACATGCAATGAGCGCTTTCATGCCGACGTGCATTATAACTTTTACTTAAAGTATTTACACAATAGTTACATTGATATCGTAATGCTTGTAACGTCTCTTCATGATCTCTTGCTGTTGTTAGTGTTGCAGATGGTAAGTCTTCAACCATTGATCCCATTTCCATATTGTAGCAGAGTACACAATCGCAGTAGTGACAATGATACTGTATTGCTTGTAGAGTCTCTTCAGGGCTTCTTGCTGTTGAAAATGGTAAGTCTTCGACCATTGTTTCCATCTTTATCTTGTATCAGAGTACACGTTCGTGGTAGATGAATGTAGTAGCAGTAGTAACAACCTGCTTTCCTCCACCACGCTCGACAACGAAATAACGTTCATTTTAAATCATGCTTGTTTATATGTGCTTATAAATATTTTCTTTTTCATTTTATTTTTATATCAGTTTGAAACAGAGTATAGTCATGTTAACTCTATAGTTCCTGCACTTCACAACTGAAATTTCTTCGTCTAACATAACGTAATGTATACATTGATACGCAATATGCTACAATATACATAGGTTGTTAAATGTATATAACTATTTGTTTTATAATTATTTTTATATGTGTTTGCAACGTCGTGTAGCAGTGATGTCTCTCTTGTATGACTAATGGTTCGAGAGCCTCACATAACATGTTAGACCCCTTTATCCTTGTGTGCGGGAAGTGTCCTTTATAATAGGCTGCCAGCTTCGTCAGTGACGAGACACTTTCGAGAGCCTTGCGTAAAATGTTAGGCTGCTTTATCGTTGTGCGCGGCAGCGTTTTCGATGTCGGGAATGATACTTATGTTGTGAGTAGGTGGTGACTATGTTACAATTTTGGTAGCTGTATCTTAAATGGTTTGGAAATTATGTTCAACTATGCTTATAGGGAAGCTTAGGATGTAAATGACCATGCAGTCATTTTAGTTGTTGGGGGTGATACATATGTTATGAATTTAATATCTGTATCTTCAACAGGCCGGAATTTACATCCAACTATGCTTGTAAGTACGCATAGGACATAAATGCCTGTTATAATTTTCGTGTATGTTATGAATTTGACTGCTGTAACTTAAAGAGTTGGAAATTATAGTCAACTATGCTTATAAGTTTACATAGGACGGAAATGACTCTGCGATCAGTTTCGTTGTCGGGGATGACGTATATGTTTCGAATTCGGTGACTGTATCTTAAATGTCTCGGAAGTTATGAACAACTATGCTTTTAAGTTCGCATAGGACATAAATATATATGAAGTCATTTTCGTTGTCGGGGGCAATTTCTATGTTGCGACTTTGGTGACTATCATAAACGGTTCGGGAATTTCGGTCAACTATGCTTATAAGTATGTATAGGGCATAAATGACTCTGTGATGATGGTCGTTGTCGAGGGTGATGTCTGAGTTACGAATTTGACGACTGTATCTTAAACGGGTCGGAAACTATGACTAATTATGCTTATAAGTTCGCATAGGGCTTAAATGACAATGTGGTCATTTTCATTGTCTGGAGTGATGTCTATGTTACAAATTTGACAGCTGTATCTTGCACAGTTGCTGGCGGTGCTCGAGAGTGAGTGTTACCACATACTACTACTATAGCCCACGGCCACTGACAGAGAATTTTGTTGTTTCCGCTCGATGGCCGGCGGGCGTGTGCGTGTGCGTGCGCCCGCGGATGTGGTGTCGCTGTAGGGAGCCTCGGAATCAGTGAGCATGAAGTTTGAATACTGTCACCACCACCACCTGCAAGAAGCGAGTCGTCTATCCACCACATCACCGCGGCCATCAGGAAGGTGGCGTAGTCGTATGGAGCCTCGGAATGTGTGAAAATGAAGTTTGAATACTGTCACTGCTGCGGTCCTCAGGAAGTGAGTCGTCTACCCACCATGAAATGTTAAAGTGTGAAGTTTGGTGAATCGTCTATCTACTACATCACCGCATTCGTGTAATACAAGAGCGTGACGTCTATCCACCGCACCACCTCGGCCCCAGGAAGTGAGCTGTCTAAAATTTTGAAAAAAATCCCGCACAGCCTGGGGCGATGTGATGGGACGTCGTTGTAGGGACACGGCAGAATGCGAGAACGTGAAGTAGGGGCTTCGTCGCGGGGACACCCTGAAATGCTAGAGTGTGAAGTTTGGTGAGTCGTCTAGCCACTGCATCACCGCAGTCGTGTAATACAAGAGCGTTAAGTTTGACGCATCGTCTATCCACCGTACCACCATGGCACCCGTCGAAATTCAAGAGCAAGCCCCCGCACCGCCTGAAGCAGTATGTTATATATCCACTGCACTACTGCAGCCCCACAGTCATAATGGAATGCAAGAGCCGGAAGTTTGACATGTCATCTATCCACTGCATCACTGCGGTCCCCATCGAAATGCGAGGACACCTTGGAATGTAAGAGTGTGAAGTTTGGTGCTGCGGTACCAGGCTGTGTGTTTTCTATCCACTGCATCACCGCGGCTCCCATTTAAATGATAGAACAAGTCCTAGCGCTACCTGGGGCGATGGGGCATTGTTGTATGGACACCCGCACAGCCTGGGGCGATGCGCATAGCCTGGGGCGATGTGAACGCGGTGCCTGGGGCGATGTAATGGGTTTGGGGCATTGTTGTAGGGAGCTCGCCTGAGGCTATGTAATAGAGTCGGGACAGCGTCGTAGGGAGCCAACCTGGGGCTATGTAGCAAAGCAAAATGGCACACCATAGAATGTTCGAGAAATTTTTTTTTTATTTTAATTAATTTTGAATACTTTTGAAAAGAAAATTAAAAGAAAATGTCGAATTTTAAAACAATGTTTGAAAAAATTTTGAAACATTTTGGCAAATTTTGAAAACATGGCCGCCATCGAAGTGGAATGCAAGAGCATAGTGTTATATTTGGCTGAAAAAATGGCCGCCATTGATTTGGAATGCACGAGCATGATGTTTATGTACTGATTACCAAGATGGCCGCCATATATCCCCGTGTCCCCAGCCCCAAGCCCTTGATGCTAAACCACCCATTTATAACTACTGGTATTGTCGTAGGGATCTGTGGGTACTGGCTGACAACATGGCCTCCATTGGTACTGGCTGACAAAGTAGCTGGCCGCCATGAGCAAGCAGCACATGGAGAAAACCTAGTCGGGGCATCGTGGCAGGGATCCTCCAGCTTAGAATGCAAGAGCATGAAATAGTGACCAGTCGGGACGTCGTCGCAGGGAGCCTCCAGCTTGGAATGCAAGAGCATGAAGTACGGACCAGTCGGTGCATCGTCACAGGGATCCCCCAGCTTGGAATGCAAGAGCATGAAGTAGGGACTAGTCGGGGCATCGTCACAGGGATACCCAGCTTGGAATGCAAGAACATGAAGTAGGTACCAGTCGGGGCATCGTGGCGCTTGGAATGCAAGAGCATGAAGTTTGGGTATATGGAATGTTCGAGAACAGAAAATTTAAAAAAAAAGTCTAAGAAAAAAAAGGAAAAAAAACCTTGACTTTTGTAAATTTTTCGAAAATAAAAAAACCAAAATTTCGGGAAATTTTGTAAACGCGATTTTCAAGATTTTGGAAAAGTTTGAGGGAAATTCGGGAAATTTTAAGGGAAATTCTAGCAGATTAGCCCGTTTTTTGGGGGGAAAGGGAAATTTCTAGGGGAAAGGGGGGGGGGGCCAATCCAAAAATTTGGAAATTCTTCCCTTGTCAAGACTCCGTGTTTCTGAAACAACTATTTCTAACTACTGTCAGTTCGCATAGACATGTATAAACACCGCCCTGAAGATGTGGTGAAGTGCATGCGATGTTGTGCACTGGGCTACACTCAGAAGTACTGCACACTTAAGCCAGTCTGCGCTCTGTGTACGGGACAGCACACAAGGGCGGACTGTCACGTCAAAGAACAGGACAAAGCAAAGTGGGAGTGTGCACTTTGCAAAAAAATAGGACACTCGGCCGTATGAAAACAGTGCGAAGTACTCCAAAAGCACATTGGGGCACGCAAACAAAGGATTAGAACTAATCCCGTCAAACAAACACAAGACACGCGAGTAAATAATCAGTCAAAGGCTGAATACCCCTCTTCCACCCCCGCCATGCAATCACAAAAAAAGGCAGACTGAACAGGGAAACCCACACAGGGAACAAGCTCCCACACAACAGCAAAGGGAAAAACCACAATAAAACAGGAGAAGGGACAACAACACAACAGAAAATACGGTCATGTTAACAGAAATGGATGAACTGGCCGCTTCTCTGCGAGAAACACATTTCGTAACCCTAATGGACCACTTTAAGCCCATAATCACACAGGCGAAAGCCTTGACAACACTACAGGAGAAACAGATATTGCTTCTCATAGCACTCGCCACTCTACCTAATTAAAAAGACAAATAATTTAGGACAACACTAAATTATTATTACTTAATTAAAATTGAAAAAATAAGCTATAATGAACACAAGTAAAATAAAATAATCCATAATAAACCGTCCCAAACTGCAGTAAAACGGAAAAAGTACACGTATTACTAAGCCAACTGAAAAATTCGCGAGTTCAATGACCTGTAGGCTATACTCCAATGTCGTATGCAAAATCGTGCAAAGATCACATTGGTTGTTTGTTGTATTAGCGGAAGGCGGTGATTGAGTCTGCATGTTATTGTGTGTTTATTATTGGCTCAGAGTTGCCCAGGCGATGTAAACTAACGGGTGGACCAATAACATAAACAATACAAACGTACGAGATTTTGACATCTAGCTTGTCCCGAAATGAAACAGCGAATTTTTCAGGTATCTGCGTATTACACACACCTTTTCGTCTCGGAATTCCTGATTGGTCCGGGACGGAATTTACCACATTTAATAAAACTACATGGCTCTAGTCTGAACACTTCGGTCGCCCGCACACAGTGCTAGAGACAACGCCTTAGTTATTCCACTTTACTCCAAGGCAAATATGGAAACAGACACCGGTCATATAGGGCGCCCTGCCCAGGCTGGTTATGTAAGAACTCGTGAAAGGTGGGAAATAGCCTCAACCACCACTCGTTTTCCAGGTCGAGACACACACATGCCAGTCGAGATAGGGGTCAGAGGGCTAACGAAGCCAAACTAAACTAAGCAAATTAAATTTAATAAATTTAGAATAAACAAACATTTTTTAAATAATAATTAAAAAACATATATATGCATATATATATATATATAATATACTTTTAACTAACAACCCATAATGACGCACCGACTTGATAGTTTGTTGCAGGTCGGGAGGAAGACTTTGACTTCGGGAAGGGGTATCTACTGTTACTGTATTCATAGTCTGGTACCAGGGGCCCCTCCAACTCTAATTTATTAACAAGGGTTTTCTTAATTCCACTGTCACAAACAATGAAAAACTAAACGGACCCTGTGGGTTTCCCCCGGGAGACTAGGGACTCACCGGCACATTACATGCGAAAATAATTAGCACACTTGAACACAACAGATCAACATGTCAGACAGATATCACGACTCTCACATTAACTCCAGCCGGGAGACTGGAGGGGAGCTTCACTCCCCCGCCGAAAACACGAATACGTAAATTTACTTGGAATAGGCAACGCCAATAAACAGCCTTAATACGGGTCTGATGCTCAACAACCCACAGCTAAACGGCGTCCCACCGCTGACCCAATGATTTGAGTATGTGTCGGGGTGCATTTGTTTGACAACACCCAGTGAGTTATGGGAGTCTAGGCTCTCAGTCTCACGACACTAAAGCCATTCGGTGGCATATGAGGGTTCGGCGGCGGCACCCAAATTTTTCAGGTTACCATTAGCAATTATAATGTGATACAAAGGCACAAAACATAAGTTTTTCAAGTTCCCCCCTACTAGGGCATAACTCGAAACACTTTTTAAATAAAATTAAGTACAAAAAATTATTTAAAAAATTTATTTATGGATTGTGTGTGTTTATTTTCAAATGTAGAGTGCAAAAATTATATTGTCCAATCTTTTTAACAAATTTAAAATAGGCCTATATATAACATTTTTATCGAAAAAACTGTGTCAAGTTACCCCACTTTACGGTACTGATTCTAAAACAGCATTGTGTGAAAATGATGGTAAACATTCATATTTATTTAACACAAAAGTTGCAGTTATAACAACAAAATGATTATGGGTTCTGTGCATAAACGCATAATGCTGAAGTCGTGAGTGAAGATTGTTCTTCAACCACAGTTGCAGAAGTGAAATCATGAAAAGGAACTTGTCTTTACTTGTGCGGCAACAAGTATCGTTGGATAGGTTATTTCAAAGAACCGTCCACAACTGCTTGCATATATGCTTGGGTAGCAGATGTCATGAAAGCATCCACCCAAACGTTTATGGAAAATTTTATCGTGGCATACAGGCTTAAGATCACCAAACAGGGCAAAGACCTAATGCGCCCACAAAATACAGCTTGATGAAATTTGTATATTTGTTGTGAGGGTTGCGAGTTGAACCTGGTCTACAAGATATAGAATGTCGATAGTAATACAGGAGACGGGAAGCCATTCCAAAATTTTCTACACATTGTTTAGGCTTGTTTTTTTTTATCTTAATACTAGGTGGCCACATAACTGCCTCTGTACGCTGGTGGTGTCATCATGCAGGAAATGCCAAAACACGGTGTTTTAAGTTCCTTCCCATACAACAACATGATATGAGTACAGAAGCAATTACAGTGAAACCTTGCTTCGAGCCAGGAATGTAATTCGAAAAAATGCAGAGATTTTCAATGCTTTGCTTTTTATGCAGGACCATATGTACGGGTGGTGGGTTCACAGGGGCAAGCTAGGATGCTTCAGGTGAGGCCAGTCCCAGTGTGATGAGCAGCATCCCCATGTCAGAGGAAGAAGGCAGGCGTGTGCATAAGAAAGACAGCATGCCTAACAGTGGCATGAAGGACTGTTGCATACTTCTGCATGCTGCATTGTGTTAGAGGGAAAATAGGGTAGAGTGCACACCTACACCTGAGGTGCACAGTACACACACGCCATGTCCCAACATTGGATGCTTAGGATTTGACATTAGAACCATATTAGTAAACAAGTACTTTGACGCATAACGGCCGGGAAGCTCGGCACGTCACCTTGTCTAAAAGGGAAGCTCTTTTATTTGGGTTCAGGCCGAGAACCCTGGATGGCCTTATGGGCTGATTATTGCGGATGTGCCTTAGCTCGGAGAGAGCCGGTAACAGAGTCGGCCTGGTTCGGCGGCGGCGGCAGGCTATGTAGGCGTCTAAGGCGGCGTATGAAGCAGTGGATGTTGGCTTACCACCTGTAGACTGGCGCTGTAGCTGACCGCTGGCCGGCGGCGGAGGTCGACTCTGCGGGCCCCGTCTGATGGCGGCAAGTGTGCGGCTGGTGGTGGATCGTACGGGGGCTGCTAGGCTCCAAGTGGCGGTGGCGGCGGNTGCTGGCGTCCGGTAGCTGGTGCTGGCGAGGCCCAGTCCCACGGGCAGTCCAAGCCGCAGGCGGACGACGACGGGATGCGGTGTGCTGGCGATCTTCCGGGGTGGCTCGAACAAGTTACTAGGGAGAACTGGGGAGTGAGGCTCCTGCAGTCGGCGGGCGGCTTGTACCTGATCCCGAGCAGAGGAAGGCCGACTGGGATGGGATACCAGGCAATTGGTTGGCTATAGGAGCCATAGATGCCTTTTTATCGGCCTACATATTCCCTCCTCGTCAGGTGAATGGCGTTAGGTTAGGTACTATGGGTCGTCGCAGCAAGCAAGGGACAGATGACAGTAAATTCCCTAGCTGAAAGTACCCAGATGCGGTAACGTCACACCTTGTCAGACCTGTTGCTCCAACCGGCGAATCACACACAGTGGATGGCGTGGGTTCGCTGACTTGGGTGGTCCAGTTGATTCCTCGTAGAGTGTACCTAGTAGGGGGTTCTACCGTACGTGTGTGCCAAGTGCCTTTGCACACTGGACCCACAGTATGGGTGGCCGGCGAATCGTGTGGTGTTGTGTGACATACAAACTGCCCAGTTAAGGGAGCCAGCAGTCCTACTCTAGTATCGGCAATGGTTTGGCAAGACCCGGTCACCTGCCGCTCCCTTGGGAGACGGCGTTTACAAGGGGGCTTAGAGGTACAAATCACCCTTGGAATTAGATTGCCGTGTGTCGACTTGAACGTATTTATTCTTGGGAGAATAAACACGGTGACCCATACTAACTCCTACGGTTTCGTAGTTACCAAGTAACTGGCGGCAGTTATGTTACGAACAGGTGGAGGGGACATGTTAAGAGCAAGAGCAAACCTAGAGCAACTAATAAAAGTAGTCGTGAGAATGACTCAACCTCTACTGTCGTCTAGTGTGATCCTGAAGGGACGGGGTGTGACACACTCAAGTAGAGCGCATGTCTCGGGGGTTGAAGCAAGCTTCGCTGGTAGTAGATCGGTTGCAGCAGAGAGCCGTAGCACGGTAGTGGTAGGGTGAGCTGCTGAGTTGCCAAGGCAGAGGAAGCCAAGGCAGAGGAAGCCAAGGCAGAGGAAGTCAATGCGATGACAACTTGACAACTGGTGTTGTTTTTTTTTCCTAACCTACCCTTTTGCCAAGTATTAAGTGTACGTCCGAGGTAGGGGCGGGAGCAAAATGTGTCTCAGGACAAGCCCCTTACGCCTAAAAGGAAGGGAATTCGTGCAACAGATGCGTGCATCGTGGCAGAGAGGGATTGGGCAGCCATGGCCACCGTTTTCGGCCATGGCTGCCTCCCTAAAGTGTACCTATAGCTGAGGCTATAGCTAAGAAGGGGGAGGGGGAAAACCGGCATTGGCACCGTAAAAACCCCTCCGACTGGAAATAATTCAAAATTATTGCATGCATCAATAGAATTACTACAGGAAGCAGAGAGGTTAGAACCATGATCTTTATTTGTGGGAAAGAAAGACTACTAGAGAGGAGGTGGACTCCTTCTTCTTTAATTTAGATTGATTGGTGCTGGTTTAACCAGAGCTATANCAGCTGGTGCAGAATCCAGGCTTTTTAATGTGATGTAGAAAATCTAGAAGAAATGTGGCGCGGCTTGTGAGCGCAGTAGCCCTTGAGGTTGAGCTGCTCTCAATATTTCTTCGCAGGCGAACCAGCACAATAATACTAACAGCAGCTTCTCGTCGAGTGTGTCAGAAAACTGGGCAGCTCAGTCACGGCACCCACTCCATCTTCGCTCTTCCGTGCTGACAGCAGGATCTCCACGCCGTGGGTGAAGACGGAGACCAAACGTGGGGGATACCACCCCCACTCCATCCTCCAAAATAGTCAATCGGTCTTGGGTGAGCTCTAAGAAAAGCTCGGCGGGACATCCGGGACCTACCAGTGATGGTGGCGAATCGAATGGCCCAGGAGTGAAGGCTGATGTCAGAGTTGCTTCCAAAGTCCGATGCATTCCATTCCATTCCTCATGCATCCGTAGTTGGCAACCCGCAGAATCCAACAGCGAGGTTCGCCACACTTCGCCCTTGTGGCACTTCGAGATCTCCCTCCCCGCCTTGATCGGTGGGCTGCCTCCTGCACGACGCGCTTCGCCATCTCGTACTGAGCTACCCAGGATACCGACGTCCACGACGATGGCGCTTTCGCGCCGGCTAGTTGGTCCACGGGCTGGTATTGGAATATTCTCAGCCACCCCAGAGTCTGGGCTCCCCTATCTGCCACCCGGGATGCGACGTTTTGCGGAATAGTCGCCGCACCCAAGCTGCCATAGTCCCGCCGCACTCGCAGAAGTCCCTCTCCGGTCCCAGGGGATGGGCAGTTCCGGGCGAGAGAGCAGCCACGAACACGATGTTTATCCCACGACAGCTCGGCTCGTAACTGGCATTCTGATTCTCTTTTTTCTAACCTACCTTAAAACTAAGAGGAGAGTCGGAGGTCCTGGATACGGATAGGACCTAAGTGCATCTCAGGGCTGAGCCCCATATGTCTAGGCATGGAGGGAAGGTTCTAACTACAAGGGTACATCCCTGTAAGGGATTGGGCAAGGGGGGAAACAGGCATAGGCACCGTAATAACCCCTCGACAGAAAATAATTACATTGCATGCAATTTATTAAGTAGAAAAATATTTCTACTAGAACAGAGGATGGGATAGGATAAACTTTATTGAAAAGTTGTTTGAAACATTAGAAGCGAAAGATTGGTCGGGAGGGCTGTCTTTCTTTTGACGACTGCGCTGGAAACTGGCATTCTGAATTATTTTTTCCTGCAAGCCCCCAAATCCCGCTATGCCAGCATGAGCTCCCTCACAGTTCTGTGAGCCCTTCGTCATCTCTCTGTAACACAGAAAGAAGTGTTAGTGTGTTACAAGCAGTTATAATAAGGGAGAAATTATAACTAGGGGTAATTATTCCATCACCTTGCCTGCGACCTCACTTGCATCTTAGTGTAATGATGTGTGTGTTTAAGTGTTAATGTGAGTGTAGGTGTGCCTCCACACAACCAGCACCAGATGCTGCAGAGAGCTTCACGACGCCTGACGCCTTGGAATCGGCAGAAGCGAAGGACCATAAGTACAGACAGTTATCGAATGAGAGGCGTTTCGACGCAGGTGTGTGAACAGCAGTGTTTATGCAGTGTAAATCACAGGGCCACAACTGAGTCAGAGGCTGTGCAGTGCATGCTTTACCTTGTTCTGCATTCACACAATGCTTCGAAACTTTGTTGGTATATGAGTGTAGTGGGTGTATTGATAAGATGCAGTAATACGGGTTTCCCGATGTTAATTACAAACACGTGCATAGCTGAGAGCCTGCATTCAAGGATTTAGCAGTTTAAGGTGGTCTGTAAGCCAATATGCTATTTGGCCGCTTGTATTTCTGTCTCTCGTCGGAATCATAATCGTCTAGATATTTTAGGGGTGGCGTGAGTGGAACAGTAGTTTTACACCATTTTGACGAAGTGTTCATTTAGGCAGTGTTCGAATTGGACTGAAAAAACTTTCTAAAATACTAAATTACGAAATCGCAACCAATTTTGAACAAGTGACTATCGAAGGCATCCGAATTGAATGCTACTAAATACTAAAATCCTAAAATACCAAATGGTAAATTCGACCATGGCCTTAATCTTTCAATTTTTAGTTTGTTATGCAGATCTGCAATGGGACAGTATCTAGACGCATCTGGAGCAATTCATAGGCATTTATTTTGTACGATCTGCAGTTTCTTAATGTGTGATATAGCTGCATGTGCTCACGTGGGCTCAGCATAGGTGATGAGGGGCAGTGTATGCATTGTGTACAGCAATACTGCTGTATTTCGTGTTATAGCGCTTCATCTCTTGCATGTAGGATAGAGGGCGGAATGCCTGGCATTGCACTTACGCATTAGGCGTCTATATGTGCTTTCCAGTCCATGTGTACGCATAGATATTTTACAGCATCATTATGAGGTATAGGTTCACGAAAAAATGTGATTTGCAGACGATTGGCAGCTTGAGGTATTGCCCTGCGTGTGAAAACGATCGCCTCGCTTTACCCGATATTAATTTTAATCTGCCATAATATATAATACTCTTGAAAGGCTGTCGGAGCAGTTTGTAACCTTCGTGTTGCTAAGCCAAGGTCATGGGAGCGACTGAATATGACAGTGTCATCGGCATAGCAACCGAATTGCACCAGTCGGTGTTCAGGTTTCGGTAACTTATGTATATAAATATTAAATAACTAGCTGACCCGGCAAACGTTGTTTTGCTGTGTCACTGGGAGACACCTGGTGGGAATAAATTGTAACCTAGATCGATAAATGATCGATGATAAATGATCAGTTATCGACCTAGGGTAAAATTTATTAAATTACTAATATCGCTATAAAAAATAAGGGTTGTTGGTGGAAGGGTGAAAATTTAGGAGGGTATGTATTTTTTGATGCCACATCATAAAAAAATAAAAATTTTGTTCAAACAATAAAAAAAATGGTTTGGGGGTGGCCACCCTTATTACTTAGGGGTGTAAAAAATAGATATAAATCTATTCTCAGACCTACCGAGTATACATAAAAAATTTCATAAAAATCGGTCCAGCCGTTTTGGAGGAGTTCAGTGACTAACACTGTGACGGGAGAATTTTATATATTAGATACAGGGCCAAGAATGCTGCTTTGTGGCAATCCAGCATAAATAGTTTTGGTGTCAGATTTCACTCCTTCGCATTGAACAGAAAAAAATTTGCTGTTTAAATAATTTAATGTAGGAATCAGGAAATTTTATTTAATATAATTTATAAAGTAAGCCAGCATGAAATACGCAATCAAAAGCCTTTACAATGTCTAAAAAGATTGCGACAACATATTCCTTTCAATTGAAGGCATGAATTATATATTCTGTTATTCGAACAAGTTGATGTGTTGTCGAGTGTTTTAGCCGAACTGCTCTTCTGGAAGTAAATTATGGCTGGTTCGGCGGGCGTTAATCCTTCTTAGGATTATATATTCCACCACCTTGGAAAAAAATATTTAATAACCTTATTGGCCTGTAATTTTGTTGGGAGTTTATGATCTTTCCCTGGCTTGTGGAATAAGCTTACAATAACATTTGGAGCTTTCTATTCGCTTGGAAAGTATTTCAGCTTGAGAATAGCATAGATGCATAGAGCTTTATACTCGAGGGCCAGTTCAGGGATTTTCTTTAAAACAATAGCTTGAATGCCGTCGGCCCCTGGTTCTTTCCTGGGATGCATGCGGCGAATAGTAAACTTTATTTTGTGCGACTGAGTAAATTCAGGTTCATCTTCAGTCGGGTTCTTTTGTTTTATACTTAATTTGCGGTAAATTTTCATCGTGACATTCCTATCACAGAGGTCCTGATTTGGCTGGAATGTATTTTCCAGTACTTTGGCCAAGGCAAAAATTCCTATACCCATCAAGTTGTTTTAATGGTTACCTTTCTCTTAAAAATTAGTTAAGTGTACAAGATAAATTTATTAACTGCACAAACAAACAAATTCTGGAAAACCAGTATTGTCCCAGATTCAAGGGTGGAAAAACCAGTCTCGGCTGGTTCAGTAAAATTTCTGTGTAAGTCCCACATTTTTTTACTTTTGCAGTGTGCATTATGATGCAATATTAACATTAATTCAATCTCCAGCCATCAAGTGTCCGTTTTCCTGCTATTCTTAACATTCAGAACGTGTCTTCTGTATCTTGTGCTGAATTTTAGAAACTTATGTTCAGTTGACGCGGTCAGTTACCAGAGTTGGAATGTAATGATTATGGATTTGCCCGGGGCCACAGCTTTGCGGTGAGCTGATGAGATTTTTGGGTCGTTCGGCCGACGGCCCAGGGGTTCTCTGGTAACACACCGTCAGATATTATGAAATTGCGAGCTGTATGGCCGCTGCGCACGCCTGAATTAATAACGCACTCAAGTTTTATATGTATATAATTATTTTATTGAACACTTTGATCAAACACGTGGTGACCGCGTGGTCATATAAACACACTGCTGGATTATAATTACTTAAGGCGCGTGACGCTGCTCTCTCCTCGGTGAGATGTAACATAAAAATACTAGTTGCTTCATGAATGATATGATGATGCGATTGCTGAGTGAGGTTGCAGCCTGAGAGGCTGGTACCGAGGTTCTTGTGAAACGAGAGACTTACCACGTCCGCTCGCGCCGAAGTGATGTTGCCTACTATACTGTGCAATGCATCGGCTCGTGCCACCTAAGCACGGCCAACACCTGGCGGTGGAGAGATGAAACAAATGCGACTTAAAAATGCTATTGAGATGTAAACATGATATACCTTATATAAACATAATTAAACACAATTTGCATAATAAAACACAATTACCCTTGTACTTACATAATAAAACACCATTATATTAATATTAAATATAAGTATTGACTCGTAGCAGCCACTGCATTGCCAACTTGAAAATGTCACATGTCCCTGGCTGGCTATGTATGTGTGTGCGGTTCACGTCACAGTGATACAAAAAAATCAAAGTTTTCTAAAAAATAAGATTGGTAAAGTATTAAGAAACCTTGCCGACAGAAAATAAAATTACCACACTAGTGACATACATACTGCTGTATGATAATATAAGGGGTTTCATTTAATTTGTCCACACAAAAGGAAGATTGCATCAGTGTATAAAAAAAATTATAGTATATGTGTTACTTGTGTACCGCCCGACTACGTCTCACTAGACTTTATAGAATTTAAAACCAAATATGCATAAAACAATGTACTCAAGAAGTGGTAGACCATACGTGGATATAAATCAGGAAGGCTTGTGAAACAACATTGACTTGAAACAATACTACAAAACAAAAGCCATATTACAAACAATTACCATCTGTGTTTTACCATATTTTTTTCAGCTCACAGGATTATGAAAAGGTTGGTGAGGAAACACAGACAAGACAATGGCACAGAAATTAAACAAAGGAATTTAACACAAAACATTTTTTCTCAATAAAAACAAATTATCATAATGCTGCGCATATTCATGTTAGTGAAAGATTTGGTGTGTTAGTGATACATCAGTTCTCAAAGTCATAATGGCGACAATTATTCATAAAATTCTATGATTACCGAAACTTAAGTTTTTCCATATATCAGTAATGCCAATAGTAAAAGTTTTTCCAAAAATAATAAGTGATTAACACAAACTATTTCCTCTATTCCAGTCAGAAAGCATAAACTTGCACACATTACGAATGGGCTTCTGGGTGAACAGAAAATTTAAATCAAAAATGTAATGGTTTAATTTGGGCAGCTCAAAAAAAAATGTTAACAAGTTTTTGAAGAACACTACAATCAGCAAATTCTCACAGTCAAGTGTTCCTGGATTACCTCATACTTATCTATTGTCTGAAGTTCATTGCAAATAAGAGCCTGATCTTGGTGCACTCCCAAGTTTATTAAAATCAAATCATCTCCTCCACACTACAAAATTAAAAGTTAAATAATACTTAGCTATAATATTTCAATCAAAATTAGGATTATTCGGTTAGATTAATAAATCGCAGCATCATCCTATATAGTGAAAGACAGAATAATATGGCCGCTAACCTTAGCTTAATCTTAGAAACATCCTTCAAAATGGAACTAAAATATTCTGAAAATATTTCTAACAAATATCAACATTTTTAATCGCAAAACTTTCATTCAATCATAACTTTTTCAAAACAAATTTTTAAATTGTGATACTTATGATTGAAAACCATGTGCCAGCAAAAAATGTGCATATTGTCTATTTCAAAAAAATAAAAGTCAATGTCATGAAAATTTTGCGATTTTGCACCTTGTGAAAAACAAGTGTCCCTAGTAACAAAACATGCAGTTTTTTGCATGGTTGGTCAAAACACAGTAGAACATCAAACAATTTTTAACCAATTCAAACAACTGAAGAATTTAAAATCTATAGTGTCAAAAAACTTTGAGCCCATGCCATAGACAAAGTTCATGATGAGGCAAAGATGTTTGGTATTTTCCTCTGGAGATACCATTATTAGCCACTTATTAAAGCTATATAAGCTCAAGTAATCTTTTACTGTGCACATCAACTACTGCGTAGTTATATAGAATCCAAAGATATGTTTATTGTGCAAGAGTTTATGTTATTAATTTTGAAAATACATACACAAAAGTGTACACTTACTATTTATTATCTGATGCTAAATTTTCTGTGTATTTTCTAAGAGTCTACAAATTATCAATAAAATAGACTGGGCATACTTTACTATAGGTTTTTCAGTGATAAATTGAGCACTTTTGAAAGCCCTGCTTAAGATATGCTTTAATGCACATTGTGTATTCTTCCACCATGTGTAAAATTAACTCAGAGATGCGCCTGATCCATTTTACTTGAGCATCAGTCAAGTGGAGCTGTAAAATTTTTACAAAAGTAAATATTTAAGTGCTTAAGTGCTATTTATTTAAGTGGTCAATAAATTGTGAACAGCATATAACAGCATTGCACTTCTTACTGATGTGTGCATGAATAAAGATATTCTTAGAACATTTAATACAAAATAATAATTCTCTCTGATAAATTATTTATTCCAGTATCATAATAAATTCTTCCTGGATGTGGCTTATTCGACATGTCAATGGAGACATGGTCATGTGTGTTTTCCTCCCAAATATTCATCTGCAGTAACCAACAGACATAAATGTCTTTAATTATCAGCATTAACTCAGTTTCATAATGATTTCCATCAAGAAAAAATCTACCAACTACCTTCCACTTACTTTCCAAAAATGTTTTATTTCAAGAGAGAGAGAAAATAAGAACCAGAGCTGCTGTACGTACAATAGCATCACACATCCGCAGGCATTTAAATTAATTTTCCCTTTGCTTAAGATTTTATTTTTATTTTATCAAAGATAACAAGTACACAAGCTAACACCTCTATAAATATTTTTTCACAATTTCATGCACAAATGTAACAAAGGAGTTAAATAATTCCCACAGCTATAGATGACTTTTCAATTACGACGTACAGCAGCCGAGATTGTGAAAAAATAGTTACTGCATGTAGCAGAGTGGCAAATGAGAGCTGAGGTATTTAATGTCAATTGGCATGAAGCACCGCAAGAAAGGAGCAGCAACAGAATGCAGGGGTGGAGAAATGGGAGCGACCTGAGAAAACCCACCAGTCAATGACTGCCTAGTTCCCCATATGTGAAGATCCAGGTCTGCTGTGGTGGGTGACAAGTTGCCTGAACACTCCACTGCTGCTGCCCCATAATTTCTTCGGAACCTACCACTCCAGTTGCTTCAAGGAATTTAAATTACTTCCAACACGATCTATATAAAATAAAGCCTAGGATAATCCAGCCCTGCTGCTATACTCTGTACCATGTAAGTTGGCCAGATTCTGACAGGTCTGCGAAAGTAGCACCACTGTTTACATCTGACTACGTATCCTTCCGCCATCAGCTGATTGGCCACATGGCAACGATGTTGTTTATTTTAATGCTGTTATTATCAGCCGATACTCTTGTCAATGTACTGATAGTAGGGCGTTTCAGGCAAACTTGCTAATGTAGCTGCAATTGTAGTAAATAGTAATGTATGCATAAATCATCAATCAGTAAATTGTTTTCGTAAAGGGCAAAACTATAAATAATTAATTTAAAACTTAGTAACTACATAAAAAATGTAATGCTAAACAAATTTTAAGATATTTTAGATTGACATCTGTCTAAAAAAATTAGTAGGTTATAAAAGTAAAAATATAAAATCTTGCAAAAAATTAAATATTTGCTAATTTTTTTTTTTATTTGTCCGAGACAGAGAATTTGGGATAACATTTGCGAAATGGTAGTTGTTACTATTATGACACGTTGGACATTATAGCTAATATATTTGAGTTGGAAATATGTGACGTGGAATAACGTTAGAATTGCTTAAAAATTATACATGCGTGTCCCAAATTTCTTCGGAAACAAGGAAATGAGTTTCGGAGAGCAATATCGCGTATAATTTACATAGACGAAAGATTACCTTACGAATAGAAGTTACTAGTATTCAAAATCACTGTACACAAAATATGTTACTTTAAAATTATGCAGAGCTCACGAAAAAATAAAACTATTGGTATCTGTTCGTAAATGTATTATATAATGCATACAAACTCCTATTCTTTTCTTGCTGGTAATACTTCGCAAAAAATCTGATAGATGGCATGCACAACATTTCTTTGCGAGGTCAGAGCCGCTAATTTTGCTCAAATCACGTCTTTTAAAAGTTGATTGTAAATCTATTACTGGCTCGGAACGATACGAATTTCAAAGATATTTAATCAAATTATTAGAAAAAATTATTCAACAATATTATGCAATATTTCTGTATGCTTTTGGAATTAATATCAAACACGTAATGAAAGCCGGGTTCGAGAGGGAGGATAAGGCGTGAAAAAGGTTTTGAAATTGCGTTTTGTTTGGATACAAATCGTTTTAATGTACCTTTCATCTTGAACACCTATACATTTCTACTTTAGCACGAAGTTATTTCTAACACTAAAAACAGCTGTTTTATGACCACGTAAAATAAAATGTATTAATTAATCTAGGAACTCTTTCTTATCGCGTATATTCTGCTTGTCTAATGTCAACTTTTGTTCGTTCGCGCATCAGCTGATACAGGATTTTGTAAATGGCACTTTGTTTGTTTCATTTACGTCGAGTTGCCGCTCACTGACTGTCAGAATCTGGCTAACTTATATGAAATGAAATATATTAAGAACTGAATATAATGTGAGCTTAAACAGTATTTGAGAAAAAAACATCTCTTCCCCTTTACATATGCACTCCTTACGCCAACTCTCTAACTGATGAACTTCACTAAGGCTGGTATGCAACACAAACTAGTAATGTACAAGACACTATAAAATTCTCACTCTGAACTGGGACAAACAATACACATTAACATTAAAACAAGTTGAATATGGTGATCTTTTTTTTTTTTTTTTTTTTTTTTTTTTTTAGAGTTCAAGAATAATAATTTTTTTAATTCCAAGTTCAATGGTCTTGCAAAATGATAGTTTATTTTTGCATGAGACCGTATTTCAATATTGTAAATGTTATGTTATAGCTATTTCACATTGGCCAAAGTATATAGTAAGTCCTGCTAATGCAAACAGTTGTTTCAGTATGAAGTTGAAAATAGTACAAAACCATGTTTGACTATTTTATGGTAACCCATTTGACTATAACGTTGCTTTTCTTGTAGGCACACAATTTATAAAGCATACATAATATAGTCCATTCACGGTTTCTTCAGATGTTTTGAAACAAACCTTTGAAAAATCACCCAAAAAGTAGCATGTCAACCTGTTATGTAAATAACTTTTAAATCAGAAATATGTAACACTGTGATTAACTTTAAAGTATTATATTTTTGAATAAATGAAACTAACTTAGTATCTTCTATAACTTGCAATATTTATTTTGTATTCAATACAAATTAAAAACAGTGGGAGCAGAGAGGTGTTGGCAATGGCTAGTAAGAAATTGTCCACAGTTACAATAATGTTTTAACCTAGTTTTTTGGTACACTATTTGTAAATTAAACATTGCCTATTAAAACATTAAATTTCTCAGGTAGCACTGATGGAAATATACTTCACTATTACAGATAATATCAGCGCAAAATATGGTGCATAGGCCCTAATGCCTAGTGACATTGTATTTTTTTTTTCGTCAGAGAAAGAAACTTGAATAGGCAGAGAGGAGCTTGTCGCTCTCTCGCACACACGCTCTCGCTCTCTCGCACACACGCTCTCACGCACGCTCTCTCTCATGCATGCGCTCTTGCTCTCTCGCATGCATGCTCTCTTGTTCTCTCCCTTGCGAGCACACGTGCTCTCTTGCTCTCTCTTGCGCAGGCGCTGTCTCTCTCTTGCGCACACTGTCTCTCTTGCACGCACTCTGTGTCTCTCTTGCGCACGTGCTGACTCTCTCTTGCGCATGCACTGTCTCTCTCTTGTGCTCACACTGTCTCTCTGGCACATGCGCTTTCTCTCTCGCACATACACATGCATGCACTCTGTCTCGCACGCATGCGCTCTCGCTTATGCGCATGTGCTCTCGCTTATGCGCATGTGCTCTCGCTTATGCGCATGTGCTCTCGCTTATGCGCATGTGCTCTCGCTTATGCGCATGTGCTCTCGCTTATGCGCATGTGCTCTCGCTTATGCGCATGTGCTCTCGCTTATGCGCATGTGCTCTCGCTTATGCGCATGTGCTCTCGCTTATGCGCATGTGCTCTCGCTTATGCGCATGTGCTCTCGCTTATGCGCATGTGCTCTCGCTTATGCGCATGTGCTCTCGCTTATGCGCATGTGCTCTCGCTTATGCGCATGTGCTCTCGCTTATGCGCATGTGCTCTCGCTTATGCGCATGTGCTCTCGCTTATGCGCATGTGCTCTCGCTCATGCACACGTGCTCTTTCTCTCTCTCGAATGCACGAGCTCTCTCTCTCGAATGCACGAGCTCTCTCTCTCTCTCATTTGCATGCACACTCTCTCTCGCACATGCACGTGCATGCTCTCTCGAATGCTCACATGCTCTCTCATTCTCTCTCACTCACGCTCTCGTTTTCTCTCACTCGCCAAGAGAGAGCGAGCAAGAGAGCAAGAGAGTGAGGGAGTGAGAGAGCCAGAGAGAACAAGAGAGCGTGTGAGAGAGAGAGTGCATAAGCGTGCGAGAGAGAGACAGCATGTGAGCATGAGAGAGAGGGCTTGTACATGTGCAAGAGAGAGAGAGAGAGAGCGCATGCGAGAGAGAGTGTGCATGCGTGCAGGAAAGAGCAAGAGCACGTGCACATAAGCAAGAGTGCGAGAGAGAGTGCATGCAAGAGGGTGAGAGAGAGCAAGAGAGAGAGAGCAAGAGCATGCATGCGAGCGAGAGAGAGCAAGAGCATGCATGCGAGCGAGAGAGAGCAAGAGTATGCATGCGAGCGAGAGAGAGCAAGAGCATGCATGCGAGCGAGAGAGAGCAAGAGCATGCATGCGAGCGAGAGAGAGCAAGAGCATGCATGCGAGCGAGAGAGAGCAAGAGCATGCATGCGAGCGAGAGAGAGCAAGAGCATGCATGCGAGCGAGAGAGAGCAAGAGCATGCATGCGAGCGAGAGAGAGCAAGAGCATGCATGCGAGCGAGAGAGAGCAAGAGCATGCATGCGAGCGAGAGAGAGCAAGAGCATGCATGCGAGCGAGAGAGAGCAAGAGCATGCATGCGAGCGAGAGAGAGCAAGAGCATGCATGCGAGCGAGAGAGAGCAAGAGCATGCATGCGAGCGAGAGAGAGCAAGAGCATGCATGCGAGCGAGAGAGAGCAAGAGCATGCGTGCGAGAGAGAGCAAGAGCATGCGTGCGAGAGAGAGAGCAAGAGCATGCGTGCGAGAGAGAGAGCAAGAGTATGCGTGCGAGAGAAAGCAAGAGCACGTGCATGAGAAACAGAGTGCACGAGAGTGTATACACGAGAGAGCGTGTGCGCGAGAGAGCGTGTGCGCGAGAGAACAAGAGCATATGCGCGAAAGAGCGACAAGCTCCGCTCTGCCTATTCAAGTTTCTTTCTCTAACGAAAAAAAAATACAATGTCACTAGGCATTAGGGCCTATGCACCATATTTTGCGCTGATATTATCTGTAATAGTGAAGTATATTTCCATCAGTGCTACCTGAGAAATTTAATATTTTAATAGCCAATGTTTAATTTACAAATAGTGTACCAAAAGACTAGGTTAAAACATTATTTTAACTGTGGACAATTTCTTACTAGCCGTTGCCAACACCTCGCTGCTCCCACACTTTTTAATTTGTATTGAATACAAAATAAATATTCCAAGTTATAGAAGATACTAAGTTCGTTTAATTTATTCAAAAATATAATACTCACTCGTTCAGTCTCGTACACACACGTACACACACGTATACACACACACATATTCTCTCTCTCACACACACTCTCTCTCTCACACACACTCTCTCTCTCACACACACACTCTCTCTCACACACACAATCTCTCTCTATCTCTCTCTCGCTCACACTCTCTCTCTCGCTCACACTCTCTCTCTCTTACTCACTCTCTCTCTTTCATTTTCTCTCTCACTTTCTCCCTCTCTCTTTCACTTTCTCTCTCTCTCTCTCTTTCACTTTCTCTTTCTCTTTCACCCTCTCTTTCTCTCTTGGGAAGTTTCGCACCACTGGCAGTAGCAGGAAAATTATTCATGTTTTCAATTTTAGCATATTTCATACTTATTACAACAAAAATAATTTTTTTTAAATTTCTAATTTATAATTGAAAAAAAGGATTTTAATGTTTGAATAACAATAACAACATATTTAGATATGATAGTGGGCCGGTAACAAATCCGAAATCGGCAGAAGTGGCGACTGGCGACATGACAAGGCGTGTTCTTTGTGGCTAACCGAAGTGTTCATTTTTCTTCCTGCAAAAAATACTTAAAATGACCACATCAAGTTTGCACACGTTGTGTTTTTTAAACATACCTAGGCAAGTTACGATGTTGTGATAAGCCTTGTTTTCATTGACTGTAGTGTGTGTTGTGACCACTGCGTGTGAAATGGTATCGTTGCCTTCCGTTACGCTGGGCCAGTGTGTGTGATTGCAAATATTGGACATGTGAAATTTATACGTTTTAAGAGTAACCTATTTTTATGACAAAATTAATTATTTGAAAGTCACTATCTCAAATTTGTAACTTTGCCCTAGGTGTATGAAACACAATTGTGTAACGAGCTTAAGTTTCTGTGATTTGAATGTTTGCCACAATTCCAACAAATTACTAATCCCAGCCAGAAAATTTTAAATAAGTAATTAAATACCTTGTAAAATCTAAGTACTTAAGCTAAGAAATATAACCGGAATAAAAGTTATGGTAGGCCTATTTGGGTGCATGCTCCCCATTATCTTTTAAGTTTGTCGTTGCTACATACAAAAAATAAGCGACATGAGTTGCGTGCTTGAATTTACAGTCTTTTTTGTAGGACTGGTTCCTCCTCCGTTTTAAGATTTACTCCAATTGAGTTGTAACAGGGTTAAACACAGTTGCTGCAAAATATTAACATGCATTTTGTATAATGTGCTATATCATGTAATAGCAAATATGTTAACAATGTAAAATAATAACCGTAAGAACTATCGTCAATTCAGACACCGTTAAAGAGTAATATAGCTGACCTAAATATAGTTAAAGGCCTAAATTGTGAACATTCATATGTACATGTTTTTTAAATATGATAGAATTCTTTGAACAGCTGAGAACAGTAAACACAGCATTTGAAAGTTAAAACATAAAAGTCGCATGGTCGTGTTTATGTTTACATGTAGCGGAAAGATATCTAAACAGTAACCAGAAGTAGAACTTTAGCAGGGCTTCAGAAAAGTGTGAAGTAACCGTGAATGGCCTATATAATACAATAAATATTTTGTACCAAATGAACTAACGCTGGATTTGTTAATTTCCACAAATGTTTTTCACTTAAAAATAGTAAATTATGAATAGTACAACAAGAAGTA
Organism: Clitarchus hookeri; assembly: GCA_002778355.1. Lineage (NCBI taxonomy): Eukaryota > Metazoa > Arthropoda > Insecta > Phasmatodea > Phasmatidae > Clitarchus > Clitarchus hookeri. The sequence continues at coordinate 73,235 of NQII01005419.1, forward strand.
CTATTTATTAATATACTCTTATTTATTTGTTGCTTGCTACAAGCAATATCTGAAAAATTCTTGTATGGGAAAACAGAACTTCGATAGTGTTTTTTATATAAAATTGTGGTTTCCAGGAATGTAACTACAGTTAGCGGAGCCAACTGTACTTGTAACATTCTGTACCATGAATAACCACATTTACAGACAGTGAAAATCACACAGTGTGAGCAAGGAAAGGTGAACAAAGTTCCCACAACAGCAGACCATAAAATTTATGGTACATTATCATGATGCTTAGTCACATCACTCCACTAACATAAAGAAATCCAAAGCAATATTAAACACTTTAAAAAAGGCCAATTTCTAAAATAACCATGTATAAATTATTTAAGATATAAATCATTTAAGATATAAATTTAACTCTGAAATCTATTTTATTGCTTACGTGACATCTGCAGTTGTCTGTCGCTCCATGCAAAAATCATGTAACTCACCAGCAAACAAACTACCCAGTCATTTCTTTACCACAATATCTTTTCTGTGGTTAAATTAATACAGTAGTTAAGAACACATTGCACTATTTACATAATTTACAAATTAACAGGAATTTATGTCAACAAGTAAGATGCTATATAATAAAATTAAACAAACATATTTAAATTCACTTGTACAATTATTACTTATATTAATCTATGCTAAAAGTTTACTGTACAAAATTTACAATCAGATCATAATTTATTATCTTCACACAAATTATGCATGTACAATTAAGGCATGACACAATATAAATTTATAAACGTTTTACAAAAAAAAGTAATTTACTTATAAAAGGATGCTTTAGAGAAAATATAAAATTTCCACCATATGTCCTGTTATAAAGATTTTTTACTACATGCTGTTAAAATGTTTGAAAATGTGCATTAATATAATACTGTGGTTATAAATAAATTTAACTTTTTACAAAAACACAGTAAATTTATATTTTTAGGTTATGACAAAAATATTTTTGTGAGTGGCTCTGCAGCTGTGCAGACATAATTATCTCTTATACTTAATATCACTGAAATGATCAAATATGCTCCATCATTTAAAGTAATAAGTGCAGTAGTCTCTCTCAACTTCTTGAGGTATATCCTTGCAATGCACTGAGATAGTTTCCCCCAAACACACCCCCATAACTGTTTTATCTTATCATTAAAAGACTTCCCAGCTGCAATTTAACTTGTGTGGGTTACAAGTTCTATTGAGCATGATACTATCATCTCTCACTCCTCTTCTGTAATGTATTTTCTTGAACTTCATTCGAAACCACATACAAGGAACAGTAGACATGCCATATTATCCAGGATTCAAGCCCAGAATTTATTAATGTGTTAGCCATTTTACCTTCCCTGATCACAGCCAGCATTTNATTCCAAACCACATACAAGGAACAGTAGACATACCATATTATCCAGGATTCAAGCCCAGAATTTATTAATGTGTTAGCCATTTTACCTTCCCTGATCACAGCCAGCATTTATTAATGGAATTCACAGCAGACAAAAATACGACCTATCAACTTTGAAACACAATGCCTACTACAATTCCTTTGTCCGTACACTTGTTTATTCAGGGGAGCATTTTACAGTATCAATCTATTTACAACTACACAAACAAAGGCTGATGGAAAATCAAGCACATCGCAGTACGTCATGTGCTCAGCAGTTCCTCATGTCAAACTAAACCTAGCAATAAGAATGTCTAACCAAATGCTAATCAGATAAATTACAAAATGCAAGTCACTGAGTCAAGTATTTGATGCCTCCAAGGACAATCATGGTGACTCCCACAGCAATGTATATACAATATCCTGTCCCATAAACTAGCAACATGCTTGCCGACAGGCGACCATGTCCTCAGACTAACCAAATATGCATCTCGTGTTTTTTTTTTTCCCCCAAAAAATATAAATTGACAAGCATAACTACTCCATACATAGTACAAGGAAGTTTTACTTACAATACACTTTGTCATTTCTTTCTTGATGTGGTTACATGGTTTCACCAACTACATTCATGCGAGTTCTAAGCTGTCAAAAATGAAGTAAACTTATATGAAAATGTAAAAAGCTACGAGACCAAAAAGTTTCATCAGAACCGACAGAGAAGTAAAAGCCTATTTTAGTCAAATTCAATAGTTTTTAAAATGTTTAGCAGAACATGCTTACTCCACATGCTATGCTGGAGTTGCTAGATTAGGATAGACTATAATCTACAGGATAATTTACTTTTGCACAAATGTGGGTAACTTTCTATATATAAATTAGGCAGTTTTACATGATCGCATAATACACACTGATAATATGCTGTGAAGTGGTAAATGATTGTGGAAAAATACAGCTCTCTCTCCTGTATGGCTTCCAGTTTTATTTAATCTTAATAAACTTTAAAAAAACATGGCGTCTTGGCTATAAGTCCCATGGTATAAGGGTATTTCTATCATGGCTGTATCCAAATTAAACATTACAAATATGACACAAGCATTTTGAGCACTTGCGAAGTTCAGCCCTACATCTTATCCCTGTCCTAAAAGCCCATCAGTACGACTAATATATTTATTCCTTTCCCCACCCGGCTGTGTTGTTGAAACAAACATCAATGTGTTCCTGCCCATGGAAATACTATTGGCATTAGTACTTCCTTGTTTCATATTTGCTGCAGAATAGTCTAACATGAAACAAAGTAACATTAACATGAAGGACAAATTTTGTGAAAAATGGTTCAAAAAGGAAGTGAAGAGGCAGTATTCCAAGAATAGCTGTTTCCTCAAGTCTTGCTGCTCAAGAATTTTTGCACTGGAAATTATTGTATTTGCTACTTAAGTTACAAAGTAATGGAGGATAAGGAAATGGTATAAATAACAGCAATTTGAGAAGTTACTATCCTATAGGTGAATATCCAATCCAACCCATTACACTGTACAAATATTAAGCAAATTTTTCAGACACAATTTACATAGGTTCAACATTCACCATGCATCTTGTCTTGTAAATGTAGGAATTTTTCTTGTAACTATTAATATTGAATGACCACCTTAACAGTTCAGTTGGTTTCTACACACAATGACACTTGATGCTTCCGGTAACTTTGAATCATGGCTTGCAAAAATTTATAATGCCATGGTTTTCTTTTTCAATAAAAGTTTAAAGCAGTAACAGTTGCATACATTCTACAACTTAGTAAACATACATGGTTTATGCTGTGTATGCACTGCCACATCGTCAATTTCAAAATCTGCCGGATCATACATTCTATATAAAGCATCAGCCACCTGGTTTTTGGAGCCTTGGACATGATTAAACTTGAAACGAAAACGAGACATACCACTCAGTGAACCTGCTTGCCCATCTGTTGAGGATGGTTGAGGACCAAACTCAAAACCTGATTGTCCATGTAGAGATCACATTCGTCGTGTTCAATATATGACGCAAATATATCAAACCCATAAATGCATGCCAGGGTTTATTTCTCATAGACACCCAGCCTTCGCTCTGTCTCCGTGAGACTGCGACTAGCGAAAGCCACTGCCATCAAACCTAACTCGGTCCACTGGGTTAGGACAGTGCCTAAAGCCAGTAACGAGGCATCTACTAGTACAACAAAGAGGCGTGAGAAATCTGGTAGGAGCACTGGAGGTGTAGCTAACATCTCCTTGAGTAGGGAAAAAGACTCCTGCTCCTGACCCCACTGAAACTCAACTCCTTTCTTTTTTAATGAATTCAAGGATGCTGCCAATTCTAAAAAATACTCTATAAAGCAAGAGTAATAACATAGTAACACTAAACAATTTTTGCACTCCCTTCAACGTTTTAGGGCAAGGGAAATTTAATATAGAGGCCACACGGTCAGGATCAATCATAAGTTGACCCTCGCAGCGCAGATATCCCAGAAATTTCACCTTGTTCGAATCCCAGGTGACCTTATCGGGATTTACTCTAAAACCTACTTCCTGCAATTTGAGAAACACCTGACGCAAGTGGGACAAATGAGACTTGAGATAATCACTGCACAAAATGATGTCATCGATATAATTGAAAACAAATTTAAACTTATACTCAAACAGAACATGATCTAACACTCGCAACAAGGCTTGACTGCCGAAATATGAACACATGGGATGCGTGTGAACTCGTACTGACTCCACGGTGTACTAAAACCCATACATTCCCTGCAGGAGGGATCCAGTAAACATTGATGAACGCTATTATTTAAATCTAACACTGAAACACACTGAATTTACCCAAGTTCTGATGGACGCAAACGATGGTAGGCAACGGAAAAGGATCTTTATGAATTTTCTTGTTTACAAGAGAATGGTTAACCACTAAACTATACTTGTCACTTTCCTTTTTATGCACCAAAAACCCCGGAGAACAATAATACGACATGGATGGAACTATTATGCCAGCATCTAACAGCTTAGCTATAATTTCCCGAAAGGCTTGGAGCTTAGGGGAAGGACATTTAAAATGACGGTCGCGCACTGGTATGTCATCTGTCAACAAGAATTTATGAGGGAGGACATCGCTTTTACCAATTCATAAAGAGATAACATTACTAAATTCCTCCAACTGATCTAACTGAATATGAAAATCAGTAGCAGAACTGGTGCCATCAAGTAAAGGAGAGAACACATCTGGAACAGTGTCGACCTGAAGGCCAATCCTGATGCTCGGAGCAAAACCCAAAAGACAAATAAAATTTGTTGAGGTTAACTGGTGCCCTAGAAAGGTGAGAAAAAACCCAAAAGGGAAACCTACCGATCTTAAAATGTACGTTTACTACTACATTGCTTCTAACAATGTCACCGTTAGAGACATACAAACGTTTCTTGGATCTACAAATGACACAACCTTCGGATACGATCTTCGAATCCAAGAGTTGTTTCAAAACAGAATCACTCAACACACAATGGGTAGCCCTCTCATCAACAAAGGCAGAAAAATTCCTCTCCCCACATGTGATCAACACCGTACACTTCCTAATAGCATGTGGGACTTTATCTTTGACCCAACTGGAAAACCCATCCTGTCTTAGGACACGTCCTATGCAGGTGTTCGAGCTCACCACACTGAAAACATTTTCTTTTGGGTATCGTAAGCCTGCTGTATTGACAATTCCTTGCCACGTGTCCCTGAACTGCACAATTACTGCACCTCACTGCTCGACATTCTGCATACTGAAAATTTGGCAGGATGCCGCAGAGTTGCAGTCATGGCCGGCTTGTACGGCAGGTGGAAAACGCACACAATACTCACTGGAGGCCACAAGACAGCCTTGCACTTCTATAGCTAGCTGGTGTAGCTCCCAAAAATTACGTGGAACAGAAACATGCGTGCATTGCGCACATACGTGAGGAGCCAAATCATCTATAACAACACTGACCAATTCAGATTCACTCATTTGTAAGCATAAGGCCTCATGAAATGCACAAATGGAATCAACAAATTTGTGCATAGGCTCACCCGGTTTTTGATATCTATAGATAAAGTCACGTTCGCATTGGTGCTTGACATGCAGGGGAAACAAAGCCTTGATCACCCTGTGTTTAAAGCCCACAAAGGTACCACCTTCCAATGACATGATTTCTTCACAAAGTTATTGTAAAATAAATCCTCCACATTTAATTGCTGTGGCTTTCAGGAGACTAACCTCAGAACTCAAACATTGAATAGCCATTTTACTCATGACAATAAATAAATACAGAATAGTAACCAATTCTCGGGATGTCAAGGGGGATAGGTTCTGCAAGACTACAAGGAATAACTTGTCTACTTTAGGCAGACCATTGATGACACTAACCGGGACCACTCGCTCAGAGGGTTGCTCCATCGGACATAGTTGACACCAACAGCCCACCGCAGCTAAGCTGCGGTCATCGCTTCATCCACGTCATTCTCGAGGTCCCGTAAAAAATTAAAAGTTAATCCTCCTTCAGGGCATAGATAAATAAGATTTCCGACATTTCATGCAACAAATACAACATGCAGATATGAGAAAACAATATAGCGAAGTTAACGCAGAATTTATTTGTGCCGAAGCACAAATAATATAGCAAAAAATTCCAGTTTATATATATTTGCCAATTAAATATACATAATGACAAAGCAGCACCCTAGATTTTATAACAAGCAACTTTGCAATTAAAAAACAAAAGATCACCATTGCAATTTCATTCCAGATCCACACCAAAATTTTAATAAAACTTTACACGAACGTAATGAAGTTAATAAATTGCTCTGTTTACAGATTACCAAACAATTAATGATTATTTAAAACAACTATAATTTGTAATTACAATTACCGTATTTACCTGAATACAAGACGAGGGTTATTTCCTTGTGGCAAGGGTAAAAATTTTCCAGTAAAATGTTTACATGTGTGGCGGTTATTGATTTTTAGGCTACTATTGTTTTCGCTGGCAAAAATGTTAAATAATAATTTAATGCCACAAAGTATAGTCATGCGGCACTCGACTTTGCAAACGCGAACATAATGTAAACAGAGCACATTGTCAACATGTCGGCAAGAAAATGTCTTAGATATCTACATCACAAGAGGTGTATTTTCCAAAAACGTTACTAGATCGAGCTACGTGCAGCACATTCTAGCGTTTAGCCTAGTTAGTCACCATTATTTTCTGTACGAAGATTGGAAAGATCATTTCTCTCAATATATTGATCCCTTAATACAGAAGTTTGGATGTGTTAAGATTGGTATTACATCTACGACATTGTTTACGTTGAACAAGAACACTGTGCATTTCTAATTGTTAAAGCGCGGTAGCAGATGAAATGGATAATCTGGCAAGGTTTGGAACATCTAGTTCTTAATTTCTCGTAATGTTTGCGTCTACCGCAATGCAAATTTTAAATTGATGGTAATCAGAGATGCAGAATGAAGCAACAACGTGGCTGCTCAGCATTACGGGATTTCTAATGCCAACATCTGAAGACAGTGAAAAATGAAAGAAAAACTTAAAAAATGCAAATTGTACCCGCAAGGGTTTTAGTCCACCAAAAAAAGTGCTGTTTCACTGAACTGAAAAGAACAGTTGTTCAATACATGCAAGAAAAGCAAAACGAAGAACTTCCCATCACAGTACAGGCTATAAAGATAGTGGTATGAGTGATATTGCACAATATTGTTTAAGAAATGTTTTATTCCTTTTGTTCTATTGTATGTTAGTGATAACGACAGTGAGTAAAATGTGATTTTTTTATTTTGTACAAAAAAACTGGTTCAAGGGACGTAATTATACGCTTTTATTCTATATTAGTAACAATGGCAGAGAAGCTTTTTTTTTTTTTTTTTTAATTTTATTCAAAATTAGATTAAATAATTAAAATTTTTGTGCCTTATTTTTATTAGCAGATATTGCCAACCAAAAAGTTTTTTCCTGTGAACAGAGTATCAAAATCTGAGATAGTCTTGCATTTGAATCTTCTTGCATTCTGGTAAATACGGTTAAGCATTTAATTTGACTATATTAAAAAAAGATCAATTAAAAAAGGAGGGCAGCTTTGTGAGCCCAGTAAAGCCTCCTCTTTATACAACTAACAAGTTAAAATATTGAAAAAAATGCTACATAAAATATGAAGTTTGGCGGAAGCAGTCAAGTGACCAGTCAAAGCTCCAGCCGAATTAAAATTTTTAATGAACAAGCACAGTTAAAAAGGTAGACTTTGCCCAACGCAAGTGTCGTGGATACAACGCATTAAAAAAAAAATTAAAAAATTCTTGGGTGGCAAACAAGACTAACAGGAAAAGTTAAAACCGGAAACGCACAGCAATGCTAGGTTTTAGTTAAAGCTGAAACTAAATTTAGACTGGCGACCGAGACACCAATTTTGAAAAACCACTAACCGTAGTGCATACACAAGACAAGACATTTATGATACCAAAAGAGGGGAAATCAAGGGATAGAGAACAGGGGAGGAAAAGGGAGGGGATCCGAGCCGAGCATACCATCACACAGAGTTGAAACTGACGAAGATGACTAGCGCAACGGGCGCTAGCGTCGTGTGCGCGCAACACGCGCACACACGCATGTGCAACACATGCATGCGCAACACACATATGTGCAACACACACACCCACCCACATATGTGCAACACACACACACACACACACACATACACACACACTCTCTCTCCCCCTCCCCACAACACTATACCAATGCTTGTACGATAGTATATACTCTAATATCATACAGATTTTTAGACTCGAAAAACCTTGAAAGTATCAAAATTGTAGTTCTGAAGGTATTTTTGGTGCAAAACTAATCAAGAACCTTGAAATTGTCATAAAATATTCTTATATTTGCCTTCCTTTCAACATCTGAACCATCAGCATAGTCAAAGTGAAAGAGCGCACTTGATAAATGTCTCAAGGTCAACGTGCTGGTATATCTGTGTATGCACATACCTGTGTGTGTGTGTGTATGCACATGCCTGTGTGTGTGTATGCACATACCTGTGTGTGTGCATGTGCACATGCATGCACGTGTGTGTGTGTGTGTGTGCGCATGTAAACACATTTGTGTCACCATTTTTATGCATTTCTCTCACCCTGCTGCCCTCAATCTCTCTCCACCTACAAAAACCTCCAAAAAGGCAGGTTTTTAAAATGTTTTCATAGTATTCCCATGTAGTGGGTAAGACACACATGTTGCATGAATAGAAACCTCCGATCAGCAAGATATTGTAGCTCAAGTTTACTGAAACGGCACTAGCACACTTGCAGTAAACTGATGGTGAGCTAAAAGTCAATCAATACAAGAGGCCCAATTTTGTGGTAAATAAAATCTAGTTTCATTGCAAAAAAAAANTGGTGAGCTAAAAGTCAATCAATACAAGAGGCCCAATTTTGTGGTAAATAAAATCTAGTTTCATTGCAAAAAAAAATGCATAGATAAAGAAGTTAATAATATTTCTGAAAATCAACAATACTGGTATATAAAGTATTTCTGCANAAAAAAAAATGCATAGATAAAGAAGTTAATAATATTTCTGAAAATCAACAATACTGGTATATAAAGTATTTCTGCAAAGTAGTACATAATAGTGTATCTAATCTGCACACACAAAATAGTAAAAACATTACAAAGATAATTAAAATAAGAAGATAAAATTATATCCCAGTTAGAGGACTTCAAGTTTAATCTTTAGACATTGCAAAGTGCTGAAAAGGCAGTCAGTCAGTCAGTCAAATGTAGCTGTAACACTGACTGCCAATGAAGAACAAACAATATCTACACAGTCTTGCCTTTCCATTCACACTTTAAGACTTGTAACCTTTCAGGAAGGCCAACTGAATAATTCCTTTAAAAAATGGCACTTTCTGTGACAAGGCCTAAAGTTGTGACAATGTTAATTAAGTCAACCAAAATACTCGCACTTTTAAAACACCCACTTACTGGATCTACCAATAAACAACGTGCATCTAATTCTGTTAGGCACTTGGCACCCAGGATCTTAAACTGATTTTTCTATCTTGCCTGACTGCATGGCTGTGTTATTGACCAACACCATCTGGAAGCAGCTCGCNGATCTTAAACTGATTTTTCTATCTTGCCTGACTGCATGGCTGTGTTATTGACCAACACCATCTGGAAGCAGCTCGCAACTGTTTCTAGGGTCACCCACCTTGTCATACAATTAATGTGCCAGTGGTTTATTGCCTGCTTCCATTTACACAATCTACTTTGAGAGTTGTTTAAAAATGTTCAATTAAAAACTTGCCTGGCAACTGATGATATAGATATCTGACTAGAACAAACTCTAAGTACACAACTGCTGGGAATGACTGCTGTANGGCGAAAAGATGTGATAGCTAGCGGGCACGTGAAGGTAGGGAGAGTATGACAAAGAAAATTTGGGGCTGTGTGTTGTGACAGTTGCATCTAAAGGGGGTTGGGGTGTTTGAAGCAAAAGGGTGAGAATGCAGATGATAGTAAAAAGGGGTGAACCAGGGGGTGGAGTGGAAGATAAAGAGAGGGGGTGTAGAAGAGAGCTCTAAGTGGTGTAGAAGCATGGGAATGGTGGAGGGAGGATGGGAGTTTGGTGTGGTATGGGTGTGGCTGGAGGGAAGAAGGGAGCATAGTGGTGTGGGAGTGGTTAAGGGGAGGGATGACTGACAGCTGGGTAGCAGTGGCGAGTGGCAAGAGGAGGGGAGCAAGGATTAAGAAGGGAGAGGCCAGCGGTGAGGAAATAATGAGAGATGAATACTCACAACTTTTGGACTGCAGCCGTGGCCTTGTTAGAGGTCAGACTCAGCCAAGCAATAAGGAGGTGCGCTTGGCACAAAAACTGCACGTGTTTATGAACCAGCACCACCTTATTACATTAGTATTAGGGCTGCAAAGTGTAATAGTAAATATACACTGTGTCCATTTTATCAGCTTGTTTTATATATACTTGGTCGGAACAGTATGTAATATTGCCTGTCCCAATTCTATGCCAAGGCGTGATTTTGGAAGATTCAAAAATTTATAAAAAAAAAGGTTGGCCCACAATGCTGTAAATACAGTATATTTTTTCAAGGTCATGTAATTCTTCTTTCTTCTGGAAATATTTTGAGACAAAATCTTAATTTTAGAAACCCATTCATTCAATTCTGGTATTGCTCAGGGCCACAAAGACTGAATAATACTGAGTTTGTGGTCCCAGCAATGAACATTCAACAAAATCTCCCAAAAGAAAAAAACTTCACCATATAACGAGCACTATTACTCACAAAACCGACAATGTCATCATAATTTACTGTGTGCTTACTTAAGCAGTCTAATTATATCCTTGAATGTTCTGTAGCTGTGGCGGAGTTCCAAAACGGAAACAGAAACATTGACCAGATCTTTTTCTTTAGCAAAAGAAATTGTTTTAAATAATGTAATGAAGACACTGGCCTTTCCATTTGTTTTGTCACCGAACATTCCAACTTTCTTTCCACCAAGACACTGTCTTATTTGTTCCATTTGTTGTTTATGTATACGTGGAACATAATTTTGCCAAAGTGCTTTCGCTTTGGGCAGATCACCTGCTCTTAAGATTCTCAAATGGAATGTTTGCAGCTGTGTGGCACAAATAAATTAATTCCTTGCTATCTAGTTTTGCCATCTTAACTGGTGAACTAGAAGCAAACTTAAATATAGACAACGGCCACTTACTACCAGAGACACTACTTACTGCTGCATTCTTCACTTTGTGCAATGTTTTATGCATGTGTGCCCGCAATGCCAGTCAATTATCTGCTAACAGTATTTGTATAGTAGCATGATTTGCTTATCTTCATTAAGCATATAGAATCCTTTACTTTTGAATTCTCATGCATGCTGGAATACTGACACAGTTTTAGACATAAATACTCCATGTTCAGTGCTATTATTTTTGTTTGAATACTTACTTTTTTTCTCCATGGTCCATAAATATGAGACAAGGAAGCTGCCGCACTGTTCATAAAAGTACCGTACAGTATATGCAGTCTATCTCCAGTTGTGATGTGGTTTTTCGGCTCCAGGAAAACCAAACCACCACCTCAACATTCTCTCAATATACTTCACCTATTGAAACTTCACAATATTTTTCTAATCATGAAAGTTAGCAATAGGGCATGTAGAAACCTCTATACAATGTTTTATTTAATTTTCAGCCATTGTCGTCTGATGCAATTTTTTTTGTAACAAAATGGGATATAAGTGCAATATTTATTTTTTTATATGGTTTCATAAAATTTAATGTAAAAATAAGATAATTTCACAAAACAGAATTTTTTCAAAAGTTAGCATAGTTCCCACGTATAGGTTAATTTCACAGTTTATTTTTGCATCACAAAATGATAGGGTCTATTTATTTACTCAAACTTACCACATATTCCCCCAGCAAATGTGCTTCCCTCAACATTACCACACACCATTCAGCAAACTGACTTCCCTGTTGTAGGCATTTATGCAGCCTTATATAGACTAGTCACTGTAAAGTGAGCACTTTTTGAAGCCCTCTCATTTGGAATAATGGTCAATAAATATATTTTATTGTAGCCTTAGAGGTTAACTTTCAAGTCTGGTAAAATATATACACTGTATTTATTAGTTACACGGTAATATTTATTTTAAAACGTGGTGGAAGGATAAAAAGTGGTGGAAGGATAAAAAATGGCTGATAGGAAAAAGTAACTAGAGCCTCAAGAGTTCTCACTTTACTGTGAACAACCTATAACCTGCATATAAAACATACATTTATTCATCTTCCAAACTAAAGTGAATTGTAACAGAGATCCATTCTGAATCCGGGATTCTTCTGTTCTTTTAAGAAAATAATTATCGCTTATGCCCAAATTTTTTTAATTAAAAAATGATTGGCAGGATATACCACACCGCTGATAAAACTACAATATTAGCATAAATTGTGAGCAAATAGATTTTATAAAATTTGCATATTATGTTTGGTTTTAAAAGTCAGGTGAAAAAGGATCTTTACCATATCCCATACCAATCCTGAGTGACTAATTGGTTTCTACAAGAATCCAATACCAGAGTACGGTTACAAAAGCACTGAGCTGTTGGGGTTTCTGAGTCTAAAAGGAAGTTGTAAAGCTACCTCCACGCTCTAGCCACACCAATCCCACCAAACATGATACTTTCTCACTGAAAATCAGCTAGTATATGTGAAACAACTATTTTACATTACAGCAAACTTCAATAAATTCAGCAGTTACAACCATCATTGATCAAGTGAACACTGCTGCCAAAGTCAAGCCATCACTATGTGATGTTTAAGAAATATGTTTTACTCATAATTACAAAGAAGTGGAAAATTAAATATTCATAAATTTCATACTGTGTACATATTTTTAAAATACAAAAAATACTTCTAAGATGTGAAAAAATTCTACAGTGTAAAAAAATTATTTACAATTTATTTAAAAGTAAGTGCATTTATTGTGCAATTAATACAAAATTAGCTTCAACTTCTGCCATTTTCATATAAATGCAAAACAAAACTAGCACAACACTGCTTCAATGACAATGAAATACATCTTCACGTCAACAAACAAAATGCAATCAGCAGTTTCTTACAACACTCCTGTGTTTTGAAACCCATATGAATTCAGATGAAATACATTACATATCTTTATCAAATAAAAATTTCTCTATGTTAGCAACTGTTTCAACACGAGCATATCTACTTCTCTTCCTCTTATAGCATAAAACACAGCAATTCCAAAACTGCAGTGCGACATAACAGTATGTACAAACTTACATTGTACTCAATTATTTGGCCATAGCTGAACTTCAGTCAGCAAATCACTTGTCTTATTGCCTTACTACTCTCCTCTCTTGCCGTGAAGTTATATGTACATGACCTTACAGAGGCCAGAAAGTTAAAATATTACAAGATGTTTGCACATTAGTAACATATGCTGATTCTGCAGAACTTTTTAATTTATTCTATTTACGTGACCTTGCAGACGCCAGAAAGTTAAAATTTCTCAAGATGTTTACAAATTAGTAACATGTGCTGATCCTGCAGAACTTGCTTATTAATTTATGAACTTATTTATTCACTTATTAACTTTTTTCTTTCCTTCTAATCTTGTGTTTAATTAGGAGCTACATTACCAAATTTATAAAACAAAGCATACTGAAAAATTTTCCGACACTCAGATTTTGCCACTTACTGTGACAAATAAAATCTGTTAAAAGATGAAACCAGCATCCAAATTATAACATTTTTCTAATCTCTGAAAATGTAACATGTAAGTCGTACGTACCCTTACAGTAATACATTCACACTTTCAGTCGCACACACAGATGCACAACTACCCGCTAGCTAACATTTAATCAGGTTTGTACTCAATATCGGCGACATGAAGACTTTCCATTGTTACAGTATGCTAAAGGAAAACATTGGCAAGAATAAAAATTATTCCAATAAAAAAATTAAAAAATTGACAAATTTATTATACAATATTGTGTGTGGACAAACTAACCAAGTACAATACTTTCTACAGCGAAATTCAATTATAAAGATATGATTGTCAATTAGACTGTTCATCTTGAATTAATACTCTGTAGTAAGATATAAAATTATTGCTTTTCACAAGCTGTAACCAAACCTTTCACAAACATAATGTAACAATGGAAATTTAAGAAACGTATGATTTACATAAATTAATTAAAAGTAATAAACAAAAATTTCTTTAACATAAGGAACAATTAAAATCTGCAGTTATATTAACTTTGGTGTTAAATGACTTTGGAAAAAATATACTAGAACACTATCCACCTTGAAAGCTAAAGACGCACTGGCGAGCGAGTACGGAGAACACACACTAACGCTACCGTTCAGCTGATATACAAGGCCTCTACAAGCTACAGGTGACGACGTGTCCCAAGTGCAGAGCCAGGCAACGATGAGACAGAGATCTGGACGATCAGCAGTTCATCACAGCACTAATTCGTGACTCTTCTTGGTAAACGTGCATATTGAGTGTTCATCTTTCACACAGCCATCAACAAAGGAGCTACCAACACCACTTGTAGTTTGAAAACTTCCTCCACAGAATACTACTAGATACAAAGTTAGGATTCAGTTCAACTTAAATCGTAATAACAGTGGAGTTACACATTCAATACATACTTTGATAGCATACAGAAGCAGCTGAACTTCTTGTACAGCAGTATGCATCATGCATCTTTATTCCATATTTTAAGATATCCTTCAATAAAACAAAAATTAAAACAGTTTTCCTTCACATTTTCAAAACAATGTAGAGATTGAAGGACCAGAGAAATCTGTGGAACTATTTTCTTTATTTTAATTTTTATACAGTTCTGTGCATCTGCACGAACACTAGCCAAGATGTTGACCAATAGCATTTCCCATGGAGTACAGAAATGCAAATAATTTAACTTAATACCATGTTTTCAGAAGGCATAAAATATTCTCACAATTACTACCATCACTACAGAAAATTGCCAAGTTTAAATTTTACGCTTGTGTTTTTCATGATGGACTAGCCATGGTACACATGTTTGCAGTAAGTCATTTCACTTTTAAATCAAATTGTGTAAGGCAGTAACACAAAGACAAACTGGTACAAAAACAGCTTTCTTAATACTGCACCAGACAACGCACTGATAACACCAATATATTTTACATTTAAAACACCACATGTGCTATGTTCTCAATAAGCAACACTGCTGTCCCATATAGAATTGTTATACTGGTTCCAAATAAATTATTCAATGCTCAAATGTTTTGCATTACAAAAATTTGCATGTCAGTAATGCTATCAAAGCAATACCCTCCATGTATAATTTTGTATGCAAGCCACACAAAAATATAAATACACATTTATAAAAAGAAGTCAAGTACTCCAAACGTAAGTTCATAAATCAATTTTGACAACCAACAATCGCAAATTTTACTTATATACACATGTGCAAAATATGAATTTCCTTTGGGATGAAAAATTACAGGCAACAAACTTAAAAAAAAACATATTTCTGTATGCAGTCCATTCACCTCTCGTAAAGTTTGAACTTATAGTCGCAGGAGGTACTGCATCAATGAAAATATCTTGCAAGGTAAAAACAAGGATGAGAAACTAGGAAAACCAGTATTATCCTAAAGGAGATTGCAAGATATACTTGTTTACGAGACTGCAGCAAACACAGCTGCGGTGAGCAAAACTTGGGCCGATGCAGGTCAGTGTCCGGGTGGCATAGCCGGGGTGGGAACCGAGAGCGGAGGGGCAAACTCAAAGACAGAACGTAGACACACGACAGAACAAGGAGGAGTAACTAAATGCGAGGGTGGGGACTAGGTGGGGGGCGCCATCACTTGCGCAGACTGTCCTTACTGCTGGCGAGGGAAGTGCTGGCACTGCTCTGGCTGTGCTGCTCCCCGCCGCTGCCGGAGCCACTGCCTCCCTCTCCATTGATGGTGCTGGAGCCACCCCCACCCCGCATGGCACGCCGCATTACTGCCAGTTCCTCCACTGAGGTGGGTGTGGGCGGGGCGCTTCGCCCCTTTAGCTTCCCCAGCACCTTGTCCAACCGCTGCACAAACAGCTCCACGTCCGACTTGCGCATGCCGAGAGCCGCTGCTGCTGTCAGGTACGGCACTGGGTAGCAGTTGGTATGGGCGCCCCAACCTGCCCCAGAAAAACCACATCACCACCTCAACATTCTCTCAATACACTTCACCTAGTCATTTATCCACATACCTCATCTAGTTCAACACTTTGCAAGAGTTGAGTTAGTCGAATTGAGTTGAGTGGAGAGATTTTGGCAGTTCTTAACAATGAGGTCCTGAGAGCTGATGAGGGTGAAGCGAGGTGAGTATGGAGCGGCACTGGAATGCAAGGTCAGGGGAAATGGGGGAGCCACGAGAAAACCCACCAACCAGCAGCCTCGACTGGCATAATTCCCACATACAAAAATCCAGGAGCAACCCTGCCAGGAATTGAAACTGGTTCACCTTGGTGAGAAGCGAACACTTTATCCACCAGCCAATCGTGACCCCTTCACGTTGAGTTTTGTTATTTGTAGGGTGCTAATAAGTAACAACTCAAGCACCCATGATAATGAAGCAAGATGGAGAAGCAACGAAATGCAAGGGCAGGGGAAATGGGACTTCGCTGAGAATACACTGCAAGTGGCAAAGTCTACCATGTAGCCCAAATGCAAAAATCTGGGAAGGCCTTTGCAATAATCTAATCTGGATGGTGGTGGTGTGCCATTTTAAAATATGTCACTTATGTCTTATTTCACTGTTATTGCACTGTTTTTAAATATTTTTTACACCTCATTTTCAGTATTTACATTAATAAAAAAATTGCAAGTAAAATTATTAATTGTTTTGTTACCTTTTTTAATTTCCATTTGAGCATCTAAGACTTATTTGATCATCAATTGAATTCTAAGTGTGTGGTATTTACTTATGACAACTAATGATGGTAAATGTTTTCTATATTTTGAAATAATGGTTTATTAAAGCTCGTATAGTGTGTTCTTTATGCATTTCAGTTTGTTCAATCATTGTTTGGCACTATTTTGCAGTTTACATATTATTACCATTACTTTGTTTTCAATTCAATTTTTGGTATATACTTTGAAAGTTACGTTTTTAATCTCGTTATTTGTCTCTACAACTGGCGTCTCATGCAAATGTTTCTCTGCTCTGCAGGATGTGCATCGCAGCATTGTGAATTCCTTCGGTTGTTACTGTCTGAGGCTCTACTCTCACTCACTTCCCTGCAGCTGCAGTTCTGGCAATTTTCTTGGCGTATACAGCAATACCCCGACTTACGCTACCCCGTTTTACGCAAATTCTGAGATACACGGTTTTTCTTTTTGAGCGCCGCACGCCTCGGCTCTCCCACCCCGCCCATTCAGTATTCGGTTTACGACAGGTTCGAACGTGTTTCGCGTAGAATTGTTTTACGTACGCAGTGTGTTTTATAGTTAACTCTAATTATGTCATCCAAAAGAACAAAAAATGAGTCATTTGAATCAAACGAGAAAACAAAATCACTATCTTTGGAGTGTAAACTGAATATTATCAAATACTTTGAAGCAAAAATTAAAATTTGTAAATTGGCAAAGAAATCTGACCTACCGGAATCAACAGTCCGAACGATTATAAAAGGTAAAGAAAAAGTTGTGGAAGCTGTGAAAGATTCTCAATCTTTGAATTCAAGCATCATTCGTAAACGTCATGGTATTATCGCTCAGATGGAAACATTGTTAAAATTATGGTGTGATAATCAAATACGAGTGAAAAATTGTCCTGTTGATCAAAACACGGTGTGCTCTCAAGCTAAGCAGATTTTTGAGAGACTAAGAGAAGAAGCTGGGGAGGTGGCCAAAAATGAAATTTTTAAAGCTAGTAACGGCTGGTTCTGCCGATTCAAAAGTTGTCGCAATTGGCATAGCATCGCAGAGAGTGGAGAGGCGGCAAGCACTGATAAAGAAGCGGCATCTTTCTATCCAGAAAAACTCAAGACAATCATAGAAGAAGGTGGCTACACTAGCCAAACCATATTCAACGTAGACGAAACCTGTCTTTTTTGGAAGAAAATGCCTAACAGAAGTTTTATCACGCGTGAAGAGAAAACCTTTCCAGGTTTTAAAGCCGCCAAAGATCAATTGACAGTGATGGTTGGTGCGATTGCAGCTAGTGAATGTAAATTGAAACCTCTCTTAGTTTATCGCTTAGAAAATCCAAGAGCCTTAAAAAATTAATCTAAAGCTGGTTTGCCCGTCATTTGGAAGTCTAATGCGAGAGCTTGGGTGACAGGTTCTCATTTTGAAGACTGGTTTGGCCATAATTTTATTCCTGAAGTCGAACGTTATTGCCAATTAAAAGAAATCCCATTTAAAGTGATGCTAATAATTGACAATGCACCAGGTCACCCTCCCGCTACTCTTATTAATTTTGACCCACAGGTGAAAGTTGTATTTTTGCCACCAAACACCACCAGCTTGCTTCAACCGATGGACCAGGGGGTTATTAAAACACTTAAAGCTTACTACACAAGACGATCGTTTGCGGATCTACATGAAGCTATGCGACAAGACAACGAGCTTTCTGTCAAAGACTTTTGGAAGCAATTCAATGTTTTAGATGCTGTTAAAATTGTTGGACAATCTTGGAATGAGATTTCACAAAAAACTTTGAATGTCGTCTGGAAAAAACTGTGTCCATTCTTTTCCACCACCGAAACCCAAGGAGAATCAGCGCCAGATGTTGAACAAATCGATAATGTAATTGAAGAAGTGGTCGATATTGCCAAACAATTAAATTTAGAGGTGGATGGGTGCTGACGTTCAAGAATTGCTGGATTCACACAATCAAGAGCTGACAATTGACGAGCTTATAGAAATGCGTGAGCTTGAGCAAGACATTGAACAAACTGATTCGTTAGACCAAGTTGAATCGAAAAATCAAATGACGATTGCAAACTTAACAGAAGGCCTCAGTTCAATTGAAAAGGGGTTACAAATTTTAGAAAAAATAGACTCCAACGAAGAGCGCATTTCTACTACAAAACGGGGAATAAAAAAGTTATTGGCATGCTACGAGGAAATTTTGCGTGAATAGAAGAAAAGTTTAACTCGTCAGGCGACTATGTTAGAATATATGAAGCCTTCTACGTCAAAATAACTTTGGTTTACGTTTTTTTATCCATAACAATGTAAATTGTTTTATTATCTAACATTTTATTAAACATTTTTCTTCTAAATTATTGTTTTCTTTAGACTCTGGTCCCAATTAAACATAATTTATATGTATTTATATGCAAAATTGAACCCCGACTTACGCGAATTCGACACACTGTTATCGCTCGGCCCCACCTATCGCGTAAGTCCGGGGTATTACTGTATTTGCTGCTTAGCTTGTGATTTTACCAAAAAAATTACTCTTTGTCTACATGATAGTTTTCTTCACGTGTGTGTCTAGACATAATTCATCTCTTCTTGACAGCTTGTGACCTCTACCATCTACAATATAATCTTTTTATTTGTCTTTTGTTTGGTCTCTCAGCATTCTTCACCAGCATTGTTCCAACACTTTTCACCTCGTCGTATTGCCAGCATGTTGTGTCCGTGCTGTGCTGTGGTCAAAATGGCATTTTTCGTCACCTAAGTACTTACTGCATTATTATGATTCAGTATTTTTTGCCATCATGTAGTTTGTTCTAGACCTAGTAAATAACATATTTAAAAGTTGTATTTTTTTTATCCATTTAGTTTGGTGGTTCAAGATGGTATTCGCTATATGGATATTTTCCTGTTTCTCCTGTGTGGTGGGTTAGATAAGTTTCTCCTCTGTGGTGGGTTAGACTACAGTTGATTCATTCATTCTCGATTACACACCCCGTATTCAATCATTTATTAATTTTATGGTAATTTGCGTATTACTAGTGAGGGTTCCTGGATCCAGCCCTTATATACTTTATTGGTTTGCGGGTCCTGGTTAGTCTCAGTATCCCGGTTTCTGTTGCCTGATGTGCAGGTACGCCTAAGCCCTTTGAGAGTTCTGTTTACTGGCGGAACTTTATGCACCCACCTCAGATTCCCCAATCTCCAAGGAAATGTGTGTGAACCAACCTCCCCATCCCTGACTCTCAACTGCTGTCTGCTAGCCATCATGATAGCCAAGTCACAATGGAACTTTATCTATGAAATATTTCTTCACGAATATATTTGCTAATACAGTTTTCATGGACACAAAAAATTATAGCCTCTCAGAATATATGCCATTTGTAACTAATTTATTTAATTTATATATTATTCCAGGTACCACTTTTAACAATTTTAAGCTGTTGGCAGCAAATTTAACTTTGATGTTTTAACTGAACTTAATTGATTATCATTATATGATTCAAACTAGTTTATTATCACGTTTTCTACTCTAAGACTTTTCAATGACTAAACCTTAATGTTGTATTGTGTGATCTCTTAGTATGTTCACAGTTATGTTAAGCTTAATGGAATATCCTCAATATTTACTGGTTCAAAACTGCCTTTCAGTCTGTTTTATATATGAATAAATTCAAACAAAAGATTAAGTGATGCACAACCACCAGTCCCGTCCTTTTATTTATAGGCAATTTAGTCTTCTTCTGGAATGGGTTTTATTGTTTGTACAAGAAGAACATCTTTTATGTTTATTTCATTCTATCACTTCCTCTCTATTTGTTTTTGCTGGGTCCTTTGGTAATTTCGTTATTTTTGTGGCATTAGTTTTATGTTGATTGTGATGACAAACCCTTTATGCATTTCTATGTTTGTTGAAGTTGATATTTTAATTGTTAATGTTATTTTGGTCATACATGACGCACAGTGGGAAGGCGGTATGCTAACCGCCCTGCCACCGCAGTCTCTTTTTTGAAGTGAATACACTTGTAGTAATACTGTGTTAGACTTTTTGAGAAGTCACTACTTAAACTACACAACTAACACATTTTATTATATTGAGTAGTATGTTTATGACAGAGCAAGCGCACATTCATAGATCTCAAAAATGTAACAAAATATCAAAAAACTAAAATTTCTTAAAAATATAACAAAATATTAAGAAACTAAAATTCACAACAATATTTAACAAAATATCAAGAAACTAAGAATCTGTTTAATTAAAAATTAAAAACATGTAAACATTAAAAATACAAAACATTAACTAAACAGAAAATTTAATATCATGCATTAATTGATATTTTTAAGTTTTTGTAAATCCTTTATAACAAAAATAATATTCATAATTTTCAAATATTTATTTATTTTTAATAATTTTAACATATCTAACAGGTAAAATAGTTTTAAAACTTTCATCCAAAGCACATTATATTTTTTTACCATACATTATATCCATAATTTGAAAATAAGATGTTTTATATGTTTTATTTAATTCTAACAGATGTAGTTTTATGAACTCCATTGAGTTATTTAACTTGTTGAGCAATGAATCCATCTTTATTTATTTATTATAAAAGTTTACATTATTTCTTAAAATAAAAAGTAAATATAAACATTAAAAATATAAAGCGGTTAAAATTAAATTTAAATAGACTTTTTTTATATAAATATAAAAATGGAGAATCAAGAAAATATAATGAATGAAAATAAAGTATTATAGAGTTGTAGAATAGTTTTTTAAAAAATTAAAAATTTATCAAAAATTTAAAAATAAAAAATTATGATAGGCTAGTTTTTAAAAAAGTGAATAATACTAAAAAATGTGGTGAAGAAACAAATATAAATTCTTTTCATTTTCATAAAAATTCAAAAGATAAGCATATTAATAAATGTTGAACTTTTATTAATGAATATATACGAGAATGTTAGAACGTGCGTCAAATGCTCATACCGACGTCATCCGAATATTTCCTTCCAATGACGCACGTGCTAGGTGACAGAGAGAGCCGTCAGTGCGTGAGGCTTGCTTCACCTGATCGACGCACGCCGAAGTTTGACGTAAGTCGGGTCGCCAATGACGTAGGGAATTCCTCGAGATATAGTCCAGCAGGGTAGTGAAGAAGTCAGTCAATCCGGGAGACTCGAGCGACGCGGGGGTCGCGTCAGACATTGCTGGTTGGACGGCCGGGGAGTCAATCCGGAGGACTCAAGACGCGGGGTTCGCGCCAGGGGTGCAACCCAGTTGGACGTAAGCGCCAGAGAGACATCGCAGGACGGGCACCGAAGTCGCAGAGAGACGCCTCAACAAGACTTCCCGGGACCCCGAGATGGAGCCAGCACACAGTAGCAGCTCAGTTAAGTAACCGCGCCTCCAAATCCGACCACTTTTCCCCGACGCTTATAAACTAAAACTCTGACCTGTAGGTCTCCGACGAGTAAGGGAAGGGGGCAGGAAGCGGAACCCAAGAGTGCAGTGTACCATACCTATATAATGAGTGACGTAATGATGCAATAAATAACTGTTTAGCTAACCGAATCCAAAGTCGAAGTGTTTATTAGCTGCCTGATTTCACCCCTGAGTATGTATCAGTTCGCTACGCAATAAGGTTAACCAAGCGATCTAGCGCTCCATCATCCTGTAGAACACATACAGAGTGGAGAGCCGACTGTGACGTGTCATGTTAAAAAATATTCAATTAAAAAATTAGAAATTGTGAAGAAACAAAATTAACTAATTAATTTAGCTCTCATCATTACACAAGAGATAACATTCACATTTACGTAAGCAATGTACAAACAAATTTGTAAAAAAGAGGAGATCTTTAAAATAAATTTAAATTAAAAAATATAAAATTATTCTTATATTAAAAATTTTATTATTAAAATTTACTATTTTATTTTTAAAATTATTTATAAAATTTATTTAGTAAATAGATAGAACAAAATGACAATTAAAAACTAAGTGAACCAAATTAAACAAGAAAGATATAATAAGTTAAATAAGAAGACATTAAAATTACTTAAAAATATTGCTAAAAAATATAACTATACAGAAGAGCCAAAAAACTGGTACACCTGCCAAGGTACCCCCACAGTACCCCTGGCCAACTCCTCCTCCCTGAGGTGTCCCAGTCAGCAGCAATTGATTTCGGCAGCTCGCCTCAACACCTTATAGTACTGAAGTGCTCTGCCTACTCCTCATGAGAAGCCTCCTCTTAAGAAGTAACCAGCCACCTATCAGCGACAAGCAGCCCGCCTTCCAGCAACCAGCTGCAGATCCCAGCATCTGCCATCCACCAAAGAGGCCATGAGCACTCTTGACCATCGTCATCAAGCATCATCAACTAACCATAAACTTCCTAGACAATTGCTCTGGCATTCCGACAGGCACCTTCACCTGTCTTATTACATAATTTCTGTAGGGTCATTAAGTTGCAGAACGACTGGCGAATGTAAGAGATAGTACGAGTTACCATGTTTATTCATTCTTCTGGGAATAAATACGTGACAAATTTAACTGCTGTGTATAATTTCTTGGGGTGAACTCTGCTATCCTTCTCCGACATTCCTGGTAAACAATGCCCTCAGGGAAGCGGCATGAGACCGCGGCATTGACAATATTTACAATTATAGTGTAGGACCACGGGACCATCCCATAACCGAGGACAGTCAGGGCGTCATATATACACACCTCCTTAGGCCACCCATACTACAGACAGGTTATGCAAGGGTGCCTGGTGTGTAATACGGTACAGTCCCCTACTAGAAACACTATACGATGAAGCGGTTAGGTTACCTAAGTCAGTTAACCCACACTATCCACTGCGTATAAATCAACCAGACAGAGTGACAGGCTTGACGAAGCGTGATCTAGTCAACTCTGGGTATTCATTAGATAGGGGACTGTCTCCTGCCCCATCCTTAGGGGAAGCAAACTTTAGACCCAATCCATCCACGCCATTCACCCACAGAAGGGGTACACAGGCCGCGACTGTCCTCTCAGCTGGCCAGTCACCGGCTAACTGTTCTGAACACCACACCACTTGCGCCACCCATAAAGCTCAAGCACAAACAGCCAGGGAATTAGTGAGGCCTCACCTTCCAGTTTACTCTGCAGGACTATTACATCCTTTAATCAAAACCCCTGGAGAGCACCACCCAATTATCACCCGGTTCCGACTGGGACTGCCCGTGACACTGGGGATAGCCCGACAAGGCTAAACATCCAGCCAACACCACACCTCCAGCCATCAGGACCAGCACCCCACCTCCGTTCCAGCTTGTGGACAGCCGACACCGGTGAACCACATCCGTGGCCCTCGAATAACCACAGTCCAGGCCAGACCAGCGCCTCTCAGCCTAGCTCACCATGGGGAACCTGATCTGACCACATTGGAACCTTGCTCCCATAGGACATTACGTAATAACATAGCTGTCGCACGTCAAAATAATAGCATATTCTGTAGTTGACAAACATAAATAGCAATGTTAGAAAAGAAAGGTGATGTTACAAGAATTTTTCCAGGCAGAAAAGCAGCTGTTTCTACTATCTTTCCCTTCCCGCTCTGAACACCTGGTTGCTGGGTCATTATCTCCAGGAACACAACCTAGTTCCCCCCACCCCCTTCAGCCCCTAGCAACAATACCTTTTGTTGATGGGCCTGGATTGTGAAAACAGTACCTCTCCTGCTGCTTCTTCCCCTGGTGAGCATTTCTTGAACCTAGTGGTTTAGAAGCAGGACTTGGGAAAGTTAATGTATATTAAGTTAAGAGAGGATGTAGCTCGGGAGAGGAATACAATAGTTGGCAGAATATGTGATCATAGTACAACCAGGGATCGCTACTAGATATTTGCCACACCAAGGGTTATTTGCTTGCTGCCACCAACTTCAACAAAACAGAAATCAGCTGTTCCACCAACCACTGTGAGAAGTTACACTTTCGCTAGACTTGGCCCACTTAACTGTAAGCAACTGGGCCTTCAGCCCTTAGTTTAGTGTAGAAGACTGCAATAGCATGTCCTCCAGTTGGTGTACAGTGCGGGGCGGTAGTGATGTAGCACGAACCTCTTTTCAATAATGGGAACCATAAATGTTGAATATTAATAATCCGGCACATTGTTTATGTAGAAGTTATTATCATTACATAGAAAATGTAACTTAAGGTATCTTGGGCACAAACAGCTGACAGGAGCCCTCTAGCTAGAGTCAATAATGGGATTCAGCAGTCAGTACTCTCATTCTCACTTTGCAGTACAGTGTGTGCCAGTTTCACAAACCAGCAAGGCTGTAAGGATTGTGTACAATGCTCCAACCAGTGTTTTGCGACCAAGGACCAGCAGCCCGATTCAATGTATTCGATAGACAGGCAGCCTGCTGCTGCTAAATGCACAAACAACTGGACAGCCACCATGGATAGGAATGGCTAATTATTAGAACTGTGTGTGCACCATATTTTGAGAACAGAATAACTTCTCCTTGCTCAATGGCACTGCTCACGAGCGCTGCTGAATTGTAACCCTGCATAATATATGCTGGAAGTCACATGCGAAGGCCATTAATGATTTGGGATGGCTAATGGAGGCACTATCATGCTCTAACAGGTTAGGAAGCTTGAAAAGTAATAACTACTTCATAAATTATAGCTTCTCGATCCTAGTGCTCTTTGATATTGCCCCGGTTGGCACACACTGTGGGTTCATAATCTACCAAAGGGGATGCTGTAATTCACAAATTAGTTGCACAGATTGTCATCTACCATCCTCGGGTGCAACGCAGGGTGACAGTCCCCTCATCCAAGACTGTCTGGTGACAGCAATACACCTGTGTGTTCTAGCCACATGTAAAAGGACCCTAATTAACATCTAAGGAAACTAAGAAATAGTAACCTCTCATATGGCTACATGACATAACCAACCTTTGCTCCAATACGCAGTCACTCGACAGCCTAGTCTGCTACACCTAATTCCATCTGCCAAGTAGTAAATTTACCAGCCAAATCAGGCCTGTTAGTAACTAACCAGCAGCTAAGTATCCCCGTTAATAGGACAAATAATTCATGGTCCTAGAGGGGGACAGTGGGAGAAAGCCTTGAGGTCAATATCCTATGTCATCCAGGTCGGTGAAGCATCAAGCTAAAACATAAAAATTTGTCAGGTGGATCTGTTGTCCAGGATGTTCTGCAACAATCATTGACAGGAGAAAGAAGACAGAACATGCCTCAGTGTATTCAGCATCGCAATCCCATCTTAATCAATTACCATATTTTTGTGAATAATTGTCACATATTTTAGATTAACATTGTGACCATTATGCAAATAAATGGTTAGATACTTACCTAAAAGAAAATTAACAGCACTTATTTTCAATCTAACATTATGTCCCACTAAACATCCATTTCATGTAGACAGTGTGGATCATTCAACTGTTTGTTTCCACAAACATCCAATGACTGGGAGTGAAATGAGTAAAAAGCACAGCATTCATTGCACTGACCTTTCTCCCATTTGGTTGTTGCTTGAAACAGTCAGGCATGACTTTGCTTCCTCCACTTACATACCTTGCGAGAGGGGCAGAAGTTGCCTAGCAACTAGTGCATTGTCCTAGCATTCTATCTCAGCTGACCTAAGGGAGGTCGATAGCCTCCATATAGGGTCACATTTGCACCCTAATAGTGCGCAACTGCTCAACCAAAATGAGGAGAAATTCTTTAGGAAAGAAAAGAAACACTTTGGTCATCCTAGGCTACTTTTAGCTGCAACTCGTCAAGGGCATTACTTCAACTTGTTCTCTCCTGCTCTTGAGGAAGGGGTTGCCAATGGGGACCACCCTCCTGCAAAATTTGTTGTGGAGGGGGTCTGGTGTAGGGCATGTCCTTAATGATCTGGTGTAGCCAAGAATGTTTAAATAAGGACCACAGCATTTAGGCAAAAAACATGTTTTACTCTCTTCAGCATTCAATGAATATGGTGTATTATGTGACATGCTATGATTATGTAATAAACCAAATAAGTACATAGTAAAATGCAATAGTGGTTGAACTAAACATATCTGTGCCAAGGCATCTCCCTATGGTTCAGCTTTTTGTGCTCCTATGTACCAAAAAGAGAGATAAGTAGAGGCGTGAGGGTAGTGAGTTTGGATTTCTGGCCTGTTATAATCACACCCTCAACAGCTTCTGACAGCGTGAACGACCAATGATGGAGTCCGATTCTCAATGCTGACAGGAGCACAGACACAACAGATATTGCTGTAAGGAAGAAGTGGCCAGCATCGCTCCTGAGACGAGCCAATCAACACCACTATCACCAACAGTTGACAAGCAACCACCTGAAGTACTCACCATGTTCTACTACAATTTGGGAGAGGTATTTGGCACCCCAGACTTCTACCAACCCAAGTCATCAAAGTCAACCCACTGGACATGGAGAACTCTAAAAGAGCACCACCACACTGCAGTAAGTCACACTGCTATGCTACACTTGACAACTTTCAGCACTGGGCATGAGTCAGGTTCCCTCCAGTGGAGAGGTGGGAGCAAAGTCTACATGAAAACAGTACAATCAACCATATCTAACTAGAGAGTAATTTATCCTTTATCATACCCTCTTTAGTGGGGGGACCAGTTATCGGAGGTAGCCAACTGAACAGGACAAAAACCAAGAGTGACAGGGTTACACTCAGTCCAATGGAGTGAGAGTGTTCCTACTCAAAAGTCATCATCTGTGTCTATTATCTTAATCCTCCCTCTCATTTCTTCTTTCTACAACCCACCTAAAGAAGACAGAGACAGCAAACAATGTAGTTGAGCAAGTCAATCTAAAATAATCCCTGCTCATCCTTGAAACACTTAACAGTTGTCATATTCAGCAATAGATCTTCTAGCACGGCTTGCATCACTACCAGAACTGAAGCTGGTGGATTTAAGTTGAGGTCGTATACAATGACCTATTGCTCCCCCCTGGAAATGGAACAATTTCAGAACCCTTGCCAGTACCATAAGGGACCTTGTCAAGGCCCTCTGTCAAATGAGGGTTAATCAATGTAGACAGACCCAAAATCAATGTAGACAGACACCACCAGGCCATACTCAAGCTACAGGAAAATGCACCAATGCCTATATACCAACACACTCTGGCACTGACCTTCCCATCAGCAAAGTNAACCCTTGCCAGTACCATAAGGGACCTTGTCAAGGCCCTCTGTCAAATGAGGGTTAATCAATGTAGACAGACCCAAAATCAATGTAGACAGACACCACCAGGGCATACTCAAGCTACAGGAAAATGCACCAATGCCTATATACCAACACACTCTGGCACTGACCTTCCCATCAGCAAAGTATACACTATCAAACACTTACCCAATACCTACAGACNGTATACACTATCAAACACTTACCCAATACCTACAGACACTAGCACTCCTGGACAACATCCATTAATTGGGACCTAGTGTTGTCTCTAGTCTCATTTTGCCAAAATCCTTTGTCAAGCCACATTATATATAGGCCAAGCCACCCAAGATTAATGCCATGGAGCAAGAACAGGTCTCTGACACTTCCCACAGCAGCAAACGTCAATTTGCAGCAGCTGCAACCTCAAACTGCCAAATTTTCAAATAGTATCCAAATTATATACTCTCATTTCTGCTGAGAGTATTAGTTGGCTTTCAGTAAGACATCACTTTTTTTTTTAAATAATAGAGTATTAAGGGATAAACTAATATTTTCCAGTGTTCTTTATCTCTGATGTAGAAATGCCTAGCTGATGGGTCACGCAGTTATGTAAAAAGAGTGACATATACCATTTAGAGATAAGCAGTAGGTGCTGATGCGGCTTACCTTCAAACTTGTGGCCAGCCACCTCCTTGTTGTCTACTCCAGTGACAACCCTTGTCCCAGACACACACCGCAGGAACAGCATGGACCCCAGCATTGTAATCATCTTGCTGTCGGACCCAGACAGTGAGCTCAGCGTCATGCCTGAGAGCATTTACACACCCCTGCCACCTCTAAAGTGCACACCAACTTCAGAACATGCGAGATACATTAACACAATAAAAGTTAATTGTATTCTATAAGTTTATGGAAGCAAGAATAGAAAAACCCAGAAAATCAATATGCTTGTACTAAGTTTGTAAGCAAATATTTTAGCAGATTAATTTATTTATACCNTAGAAAAACCCAGAAAATCAATATGCTTGTACTAAGTTTGTAAGCAAATATTTTAGCAGATTAATTTATTTATACCGAGATATTCCTTGCACCTTAAATTTTGTTGTGCTGTTGTAATGCAAGAAATTATGCAAAACAAATGCATTAATGTAGCGCCATATTTGCTTGCAGAGTTGGCAAAAACTATTATCTAATAGGATTGTTCTTTCTCATTTTTTAAATNAATGTAGCGCCATATTTGCTTGCAGAGTTGGCAAAAACTATTATCTAATAGGATTGTTCTTTCTCATTTTTTAAATGCTGGCTTTCAAAAACATGTGGACCTCAGTTAACGTATTTGGTGTTGAATTATGTACCACACACTCTTCAGTGTGAATGTCGTCGGTGGAAGTCAGTTGAATGATAACAAGTTCACATGTTTGCAACATGGGAGCCTGGAGAATTCTCTTGTCTGTGCTGAGACTTAAGTTTTCAGTTGGGGCAGTGAATTAAGGTGGCCATGTGGCAGAAAATATTTAGTGTATTTAAGACGTACAAGCACTGTAACAATATGAGTAGCACAGCAATGCTCAAAATATGCTTAATCATATGCTTTATCATCACTATGCATAAGGCACTGAACTGGTATAGTTTTTTTTAAACTAGGACATGATGTGAGCAAGGTTCAATGAAACCAACATAATTAATGAACCAGCAAATGAACACTGCTTTCTACGGTACGTGTGGGAAATGTAAATGGGTTTTAATTCCCTGTTTGTGATACCTACTGAAAAAATAGGTGCTCTAACAAATCAGATCCAGGAAACGAAGGAAGAAAATAACCTATTGCATGCTAGATTTAGCACCCAAAAATACACAACTCACAGAAGCAGTATCGATTAAGGTTGGTTAGATACCTCAAGGTAAGTAATATATACGAAATACAGTAAAACCCCACATATCCTTACTAATGTGGCACCGAGTGGTCCGGATCATGAAAAAT
Organism: Clitarchus hookeri; assembly: GCA_002778355.1. Taxonomy (NCBI): domain Eukaryota; kingdom Metazoa; phylum Arthropoda; class Insecta; order Phasmatodea; family Phasmatidae; genus Clitarchus; species Clitarchus hookeri. The sequence continues at coordinate 103,341 of NQII01005419.1, forward strand.
CCACTCTGCCCGGCTACATTCCAATGCCACCAGTTGCCAGACGAATCGCTGCCAGACACTGCATTTATGCCACAAGCCTTTGCTTGACACCAGCCAGCTTCTATATCTTCGGACTAGATCAACAGCTGCCTTGCAGCTCACGAAGCATACCATGCTTCACAACTACCTCGCTAGCCTTGCCATAGCAGTAACGAGTCTGAGTTACTGCACAATTGGGGTAACCCTTGCCCCCCGCACCACCGCGTCTACCGTGGATAGAGACTGCCCCTTGGCTGGCATCATAGGTTGGCCCTTCAGGCCTCAGTCAGGGTACAAGCTGGGTTATGTGTGTTTGTTGTCCTGGTAATAAACAGGCGTAAACTAAGCTGGTCAAGTTATCACTCTCAGATGCTTTCTTTATGCACCTTGATTCCTGTTATTTCCCATTTTGACCCATAATCCACTCACACTCTTGCAGGAGCAGGCACGTGCCGATACTTGAATCTCATCCTCCTCCACTTGAAACCTCCCACCTCTTAAGAGTGGAGGTTCTCTCAACTGTTGGAACTTTTCTCTGAGTGCTTATGCCTGACGGCAACTTCCCGTCCAGATACTCCACTCGCATGGGGCCAGCAGCCGACCCTGATGGGGAGCTCCGGCTTTACGTGATACGCTGATCTGGCGACTTCCCACCTTAGCATGGGAGCGGACGCCCCTACCCTACAGTTGTTACCTACAGACAGGTGCTTGGGTCTGTCTGTGACTTCCCGCCTGCCAAATCTCTTGCCTGAGGCCAGAAACTAGGACTACCCAACTATCCCACCTACTGACTCCTGTTTTCTTCAGGTCGTGCCTGCCTCCACAAAACATCTGCTGTCTCCCATTCTTCTCTACTAATTCGTATGTCTCATCACCAGGCTGGGCGAGATAAGGCGGCCAAGCAGGGACTAGCCCTGGTTGGGGAGCTGTTAGGGGAAGAGCGGGGTGCCACCAAGGTGTACACCTAAAAATGAGAGGGAGCACAGTACGCCAGAGGGCGATTCCAGCCAACTCGGCAAGCAGGAAACGCAGCCTCCAATTTGATCTACTGTGGCATACCCTGCGAGCCATTTCACCACTGCCACCAACACCACCAAAGAAGACAGTCACCACCACATGGCTTACAGCCATCGACCGAGTAGTACGCCGCCTGAATATAGCACCCAGCTATACACCAGCTTGAACCCAAACCAGATCAGCACCTCCAACCTCACCTCTACGTGCACAGCGGGCTATCATAGAATTGCCAAAACCAGTCCGTCCTGCCCCCAGTATAAATCCTGTCAAGTCGACAGTGCAAGCTTCCCTGCTGTCTGGGGGGGGAAGTTACAGACGCCAGCCAGACACTAGTAACGCTCACAAGGTGAGCAATGCAATACCATAGAATAAATAATACTGTAATTTATATATATGAGTGTGCTGCCGTGAATATGGTACACGAGTAATTCTAGTAAACAAATTCTATTTGTAGCAATTAATGACAGAGAATCTGGACACAAATTCGTTACTGAAATAATATTTCAGATATTAGTGTGAGCAATGCAGGTAAGTTTAGCACCTGAGAATACTGTAGCTCAACATTAAAAAAGACAAGCTCACAACAAGAGAAAAAAAAATTGGCAATCCAAATAAAAAAAATAAAAATGAACATGACTTACATAAACATTTGAAAAAAATATTCCNGAAAAAAAAATTGGCAATCCAAATAAAAAAAATAAAAATGAACATGACTTACATAAACATTTGAAAAAAATATTCCACACACAACCATGATGATAAAATTTTGATGAACTGTCCATTAATTAAAAAAGCACTCCTTTTTCAAGACGAAACTGTAAATTACTAATAAATAAGTTTAGTGAAAATTATGTCAAAGGAGAATAAAACTTTTAAATGATTCTATTCTTTCCTGTGATACAACTTGAATAAAATGTCACCTATTCACCTCTCTAACAATTGTAATGAAAATTATTAGATAAAGTGAAAATGATGCATTCTTTCAAAGGCAAAACCCAGGCATTCAGACAGTTCTTATTAGATTTGGCTAGCGATTACAGCAGTACAATTGACTAATTGTTCTCGGCCCCTGGTTTGTTCTGTAAAGGTGAAATGAATTTAAAATAATCATTATGCCAAAATATCATGATTTCAGTTCTAGTTACCAAAATTTGCAATGAAATAAAAACAATTTTTAGATTAACTCGCCGGCCTTACAACTCCAGATGACGTAATAGTAGGGTGGCGTCATTCCTGGATGTTGGCACTGGTGGCTGCAATTAATACTGAAAAACTTATTTGCAGGTGTTTCAAATCCGTCACATTTAACGTACTCGCATCCCTCTCCAGATGAACCCTAACTTTATAATAAGCAAATTAATCAAAGGTGAGCAGCATAGCTCTAACTTAGGATGCACTGCTTTCAATAGCAGAAAAAAAGTATGTTCAAAAAAAAAACTTCAAAAAGCTTCACAAGCTGGAAATAACTAATTAAGTATCTTTGATTAATTCAATTTACCACAAAAATTTCTCTTGGTTACAGCTATTAACAGCCATGTAATGTAGATATAGGTACTTAAGCCTGGTGATAAGAGAAATGAATTCCATCTCAAAAACATAAATTACAATATATAGTACACAATATATAAAATTGATATTAGTAAAATTCTGAGCGGTGATTCCTAATATTTCACAAAATCTGACTAATTAACCAAAGGTTTTAAAACGTAAACAAACCCGTATTTACTTAAAAGGGTAAATTAATAAATGTTGTGTCATACCGAACATCTATAGTTGACTATACCTCCACCCTTCAAGCANTACTTAAAAGGGTAAATTAATAAATGTTGTGTCATACCGAACATCTATAGTTGACTATACCTCCACCCTTCAAGCATCCTGGGCTCAGGCTGGGTTATATGTGGTTTATTCTAAATAAACCCATATAAACCATACCACAATTTTTTTTACCATTCTATACACCTTGTTCCTTACCAGCTACCTGCCACCCTCTCTGGCTCAAGACAAGATCTGATACCCAAAAACCCTTCAAGCTTACACTAGCCACATTGGGAACTATTCTCTAACTCGGTCTGGGCATCTGGTTACCAGCAATAATGCTGCTTCCCTGGGCACCGCTGGGGCTGAGTGCAAACCCTCGCTACAGAATCTACTCGAAGGAGACTTCGTTACCAGCAATAATGCAGTTTCCCTGGGCATCACTGAGTATATGAGCTGGGCTCACCACTGTCAGGTGGAGGGCCACCCTCCGTTGGAGAGTGAATAAATCCTCAGGCACCAGCGCCAGAGAGAGGCTCCGGCTATCTGAAAGGCCCGCCTTTCTCTTACACACAGTTGAGCCACATTGTCTTACCACTAGAGCTTGCCTAAACCTGAGATTCTACCATGCCACATGCCCCGCCATAGAACAGGGAAGGCAGAGCATGAGAAGATAGCCGCTGCTCAGACTCGACGATCTGAGGGTCACGGGGCCGACTGTCAAAGAGTTTATACTCACTTGTGAGAGGAAGTTGCTCGCTTGCGGTCCAGAAAGGCCCCAACCACCACTACCAGGCGCGCACAGTCCAGGACCAGCAGCTCCAGTGCAGCAGCATCAATATACAATCTATGGTGCTTCCCCATGCCAAGGCCAGTATTGCCCTTACCACCAACCCTACCTATGCACCATCCAGAGCTATCAGGCCTACACTATCTACTGCTACTAAGCATCAGCTCACGTTCCCAGAGCCTTTGCCATTGATTAAGCCTGTCAGTACTGTAACTGCATTCACCCCTACCCACACTTTTACTAGCACTGCTGCTATTTCAGCATCTCCATGAGCTGAGAGGCAAGTTATAGAGTTACTGGGGAAGGTTCCACAGCCATTAAAATACCCAGTGAACAGAGCAACTGCTTCCAGGCTTTGAATGGGGAGAGGCTTGGAATCCATACCAACCCAGGTTGCATGTAAAACTTTGACCTCAGCATTTTTAATATGGACAAGTAAGAAAAGAAAACCTTTAATTTTTTAAGTCAAAATTGGAATAAAACTGAGTCTTATTACATTTAGGTAAATACGGTATTGACAGGACATTGTGATACAACCATACTAGTTAGAAAAAATAATTTTATTATAAAATGNTGAGTCTTATTATATTTAGGTAAATACGGTATTGACAGGACATTGTGATACAACCATACTAGTTAGAAAAAATAATTTTATTATAAAATGGCAGCATGGAAAAGTCAAAAACCAGTTTACTGGAGGACAAAAATGTGTTGGAATACTGCACAAGTCTCTTTTACATATGTTACTGATCCTCTGCACACCATACAAACCTTGCAGACCATAACCAATATTCTGCACATTCAGACTATAAACCAAACATTCAGCACTTGGCTTTATTCTGTGTGGCTGAGTCAACGAGCAGAATGGGTTCCGACCTTGGCAGCAACCAATCAACAAATCAGCTCTGCTAAAGTACGTACCTAGAGAACTATGAAGGCTATCAAGTCTAGCGCGGTGCTGCATTATAATGTGAATGTTTAGATAGAGTCTATGGTTACAATTAAACATGATCAACTATCATTAACAACTGTGTATAGCAAGCCTTACTATACTGCAAACAGCAAAAAATTAATTTTCGTTATAAAACTAACTGTACAAATTTACAAACACAAACGTACTTACCTAGTGATATAGGGTTGTTTTTGGTGTCAAGAATTCGTTCCCCATATTTGTTGGCTACTTTACTGAGCTCCTCTTTGAGGTAGGTATACATTTCTTTTCGCTGCGTAATCAGATTTTTGTACCCGTTAACTCCAAGAGACAAAAGTGTGATGAAAACATCCATTGTAGGACTGGATGATGCTCGACCTGCAATATGCATTAGAGATCTTTTAATTTTCAAGTTGCTTCTTAACACAATAACTTACAAAAATGCTACACACTTGCAAAGGTCTTTGGTTGCATGTTACTATGTGCGATGAGCATAACTGNCACAATAACTTACAAAAATGCTACACACTTGCAAAGGTCTTTGGTTGCATGTTACTATGTGCGATGAGCATAACTGGTAGCTACTATCTATCCCTATATGTACTAAAACCAACAAAATTAAATGAGAACTAAAACACCTTTCAGCAGAAGAAACCATTGAATTGTAGTTGCAAAAACCAAGCGATTGAAATTATTCATTGATTCACCTAAATTCACATTGAAATGCACAATGCTTTCTCATCTCACCCAAAATTAGAATTCATCACCTACATACAAATATCATGTGCCTTGATGACACCATTAAGTGTAGGATGAATATAATGTGTTAACAAGTAAACAGAGAGCTAGCAGGTTTTCATAACCATTGTCCACATCTTGGCATTTTAGTTTCCGCCACGTTTCAGTCTAGACGCCCTTTCACACAATCAAATTTTTCTTCAAATTACCTTCAATTTTAATTGAATTAAATTCATTGAATGCTGTATGATGTCATAACTGTGTCAATCACTGCCATTTTCTCTTTTAATTTCTTGAATATTTAGTTTTCCTTCAAGATTTTTATTTAGAGCATGTTCTATATTTTCTTCAATCCAAAATTTCAATCGCCGATCACAGCTTTTCTGACAATACAATCTCCAAATAATTCAGTTGTGTGCACACATTTAAAGTTGTTACAAAATAAGGAAGCACATGTTTTACAAAGGAAATGTACAATAATATTAAGAAAATTGGTTGTGGTTTAACTAATTATTTTCGTGTTGTGCACGAGTCGTAGATACTTATAAAGATTACTTTTGGTATTTTTTAAACTGGTTTCATTAAAAATATTGTGATAAATTTTCACGTGGATACTTGAAAGTTTATTGAATGCAATTCTCTAAAAGCAAATGAAGTGATTTTTTTACTTCAATAAAAATTCAAGTAATTGAATTCAATAAATATTTGCTCGTGTGAAATGGCCTTAAAAGTATCCTGAAATTTGGGATAAAACTACAGTCACTATCTTCAATATAGCAGAAACTGTAACATTCTGAGGCTCTTGAGACCTTACATTTATATACCTGTGCTGGGAAGATGGCGCTTCCTGACAGGTCAATGCTGGCCAATCTGTGGCTGCCTCATTCCACAGCAATTAAAAATGGCTCTGGTGTTGTAAAGATTGAGAAATGTAATTGTAAATGTTAAACTTCTACAAAATATTACATGCCTAAAATTTAATACTGTATTAACTTGGATTTAATGCGCACCCATGTATCACTCCCTCCTTTTTTCGTCATGGTTTACCAGAAAAAATTTGGACCATTTTCTATGAGGGGTGTGTATCCCGAACATCCCAGAAAATTTTTGGGAATACATACCTATTGATTCTCTCATTTGGGCAAATTGTTCCTATCTGTAAGTTGTTTAAATTACATGCAGGGTTGTGTGAAGCTTTCTATATATTCATTCTTAATGTGAACATTTGTGATTTGGTGAATCTAATATTGACTAGAAGAGTTTAATTTTTCTGCTCATTCACAGATTTCAAATTTTAATGCATATTAGCTACACAAATGTTTGTACATCAGATAGTTTTATGTATATGTCTCAGAAATAGAACTTATGTCACCACATGACAAGAGCAAAGTATAAATTTGTGTTGAATAGGTTGCAAGTTTCAGAAATGAATGCATGCATTAACTTTATTGTCGAAACGCAGCACTGCAGTGATTCGATGCCTCTGAAATGCAATGAAGCTTCAACAAGATTATTGATACAATTTCACCAAAGTCCTTTGTCAAGCCACGTGATACATTGGCCAAGCCATCCAGGACTGACTCTGCACCAATGCCATGGGGCAAGAAGAGGTTGCCTTCCTATCGGAAACTTCCCATAGTAGCAAACTTACTTCAATTTGCAACAGCTGCCAAATTTCCAAATCAGATCCAAATTAGATGCCCTAATACTACACATATCATGCTCTCCCCTTGCTACCTAAAAAGGCATTGCATGGTAACAAGTGTCCCTTCAGAATAGTGAGGGCCCTGTCACAGCATAATAATAGTGCAGAACTGAGATGCTGAAAACTGGCCCACCAATAAATCACAAAACCCAGACAGCAACCTGGCTAAAACACAAGATAACCCCTTTGTCACATTTAAAATTTCCCACCTCATCCTAGTTTGCCTCTTGGCCACTAGATTCACTGTTGCCAAGCACAGCTCAACAGACTGCGGTGTACTACCTTTCGCTGCCTAAAGAAGCTAACTCAGCCAGCGGAACATAGCAACAGTGAATCTGTGTGGAAAATATGTTCATCTTTTTCTCTCTCTTTCTCTCTCTGTGTGTGTCTCTCTCTCTCTCTCTCTCTCTCTCTCTCTGCCTCTCCATGCCTTGCCTGGTCTCTCTCTCTCTCTCCCCCAGTCTCTCTCTCTCTCTCTCCCAGTCTCTCTCTCTCTCTCTCTCTCCCAGTCTCTCTCTCTCTCTCTCTCTCCCAGTCTCTCTCTCTCTCTCTCTCTCCC